>CANNZV010003571.1:0-59574 GCA_947561585.1 Caprella mutica
ATATAAGCACACATCAAAAACTGAGAAGACATTCCTTGAAACAGTATCAGATCCTGTGTTCAGATCCCTTGAGATTTCTGTTCCAGTTTGCTGTACCTAGTCATTTACAAATCAATTTGTAATTTGATTTATTGTCATTTTATGTTTGAAAACCCTATTATCACTCCAGTTACAATGGTAGTTGTTGTCACCAATTTTGAAAAGAACAAAAAACGATTTGTGTTTGGGACATTGTTACATTGTAGTTACTAGTACTGATACGTATCTAAAAGCTGAGCGGCGCACACCAGTACGGCGCACCAGATTACGGCGCACCACTGTACATTCTATTAGATAGGTAATTTGAATACAGATTAATGATAAATGGAGTGAATTTGATAGGTACCTAATTGTCGTATCAAATTCATGTCTGACGCCTGACGGTACCTGAATCCAATGTTTATAACTACACAGTTTAATTATTCGATTGAGATGTTTAATTTGGAATAGAAAATAAAATTCATCATAGAAAACTGTAATTGTAATTTTATGGGGTAACTATTGTAAACTTTCAGTCTGAGGTGTAAATAAAAACTTAATCAGTTAGCCGTTAGGTAGATGTATCGGGGGGCGTGCCGCCCCCCGAACCCCCCTGCCAGGTCATTAAACAATCATGAAGTGTGCAGAACAACAAACTAGCGGATACAACACACTACATAACAGTTTTTCACATTGAGGTCATTAATAGTAAGTACAGTGGTGCGCCGTATTGTAGTGCGCCGTTATGTGGTGCGCCGCTCAGCTTTTAGATACTTATGCTAGTACTACACTGTCTGTCTCTGTGACTGTGTAACATACTGCCAGTCTGCAGAATATGTGAGATATTTGGGATATTCTCTCCGAACAATTTTGAATTAATTCCTATATTTACATTAATTTTGCTACGAACACTTTTGAATTAATCCCTATATTTACATTAATTTTGCTACGAACAAAATAAGAGATCTCTACGAACACTTTACCAGTTTCTGCAGACTGGTAACATAGATTATAGAATAGTTCTATTCAATCATATTATCATAATAGCTACCTATCATTGCAATGCCAATGTGATTTAGGAGTGGTATCTACTATCTAGTGGGCTAGCCGCCTAGCCCTAGTGCTAAAAATTCCTTGTGTAATCATCATTCATCATATTATCATCCAAGTAAAATAGTATGTCTCATAAACTCGCCATTAGTCTCTCCAGCTCTCTCCAAAATTCAACAAATTCTCTCCAAAATGATCAAATTTTCATAAATTCTCTCCAAAATAACATTGTAGCATAGGAGAATAATAGATAAAACTCGCCATTTGCATTTGAAGGGCTCAAAATAACTGTCACGAACTCGCCATTAAAATGGCGAGTTTGGACATGCTTTATTACTTGGATTATCATGTAATGTGTACAGTGTTCCCTGTGCTTGGTAAGCTTAGTAAGCTAAGCTAGAGCTTCCAGGGCTAGAACCTTTTAATGTCAATGAGTGGGTTAAGCCCCCCCGACAGCAGAATATGGAACATTTTCTAAGACTATGCGACAAATCTGCCAGTCTTAAAAGTTAAAACTTAAAAGTACAGCAGGATTTGTGCCAACTAAAATATTATGTCTCCTAAACTCTCCATTTGTCTCTCCAGCTCTCTCCAAAATTCACTAAATTTCTCTCCAAAATGATCAAATTATCATAAATACTCTCCAAAATAACATTGTAGCATAGGAGAAAATTAGATATTTCTGGCCATTTGCAATTGAAAGGCTCAAAATAACTGTCACAAACTCGCCATCAATATGACGAGTTTGGACATGCTTTATTACCTGGGATTTGTGGATTAATCCTGCGCCCAATTCCTATTTAATTCCTATGTTCCCATGTTATTTGCTGGCCTTGCTGCGCCCAAATCTCAATTTCTGTAAGAAATCCTGGGTCTCAGGGTCTGGGCCTTTGCCAAGTAAAAATGCATGTCCAAACTCGCCATTTTAATGGTGAGTTTGTGACAGTTATTTTGAGCCCTTTAATTGCAAATGGCGAGTTTTATCTATTTTTCTCCTATGCTAGTTGCTACAATGTTATTTTGGAGAGAATTAATAATAATTTGATCATTTTGGAGAGAATTTGTTGAATTTTGCAGAGAGCTGGAGAGGCAAATGGTGAGTTTATGAGACATACTATTTTACTTGGGGCCTTTGGGGACATTTTCTTTTCAGACTGGCCAATCTGAGCCTGATTTTAAAAATTAAATTATATCTGCGGGAGGCTAGCCAGTGCCAGGCCAGCGGCCAAGCCGCCAGGGATTGACTAAAAGACGCATGACCAATATATAATTACATAAACCTGTCTGCAAAGTGTGTCAATCTGTCACCAAGATTTAATATTTCAGTTAGTCTCCAAAATTTTTCAAATTTGTCTCCAAAATGACCAAATTTCTTCAAAATGTCTCCAATAATAACATGTAAACCCAGTCTGCAGAAACTGGTAAAGTGTTCGTAGAGATCTCTTATTTTGTTTGTAGCAAAATTAATGTAAATATAGGAACTAATTCAAAATTGTTCGGAGAGAATATCCCAAATATCTCTTATATTCTGCAGACTGGATGTAAACAGTAAACATAGGAATTAATTAGAAAATAGTCAGCAAGATCTTGTTTTGATTAATTTTCCCTCAAATATAGTCTCCAAACATCTTTGACGACATGGACGCGCTTTGCAGACTGCCGACTGGTTATATAACCAGTCTTCAGAATATGGGACATTTTTAACATTTCCTGTGCAAACAACCCTTAATTTCCTGCTATATTTACATGGATTTTACTGAGAACAG
This sequence comes from Caprella mutica, assembly GCA_947561585.1. Lineage (NCBI taxonomy): Eukaryota > Metazoa > Arthropoda > Malacostraca > Amphipoda > Caprellidae > Caprella > Caprella mutica. The sequence continues at coordinate 2,835 of CANNZV010003571.1, forward strand.
AAGCCAAAATATAGGATTTCTTGGAGAACAGTGAACACTTCAGTGACTTTACCATTACCAGTTCCTTCAGTCTGGGTATATAAAAGATGCATGACTACGTACGAACAACGCATGACCAATTTCTTGCCATTCGCAATTAAAGGGCTCAAAATAACTGTAATAAACTTGCCATAAAAATTACGAGTTTGGACATGCTTAATTACCTGGCAGTGGCCCAGTCTGTATTTGGTGCACAAAATCCCACTGACTTTTTCAAAAAGCTGAAAAAATCCACCATAAATTTCCAGTAATTTGACCAACATTTTCCCAATTTATCCATCGAAAATTAATGGTAACACAGGGATAAATAGCTAAAAATCCACCGACTTTGCCAGAATATTATTTTTAAAGGTTGAAAAAATTCCACTGACATGTCGGTGGAATTTACTTAGTCTGCAGAATATGGGACATTTTTAACATTTTCTGTGTGAACAATCCCTAATTTCCTCTTATATTTACATGTATTTTACTGAGAACAGAGGTTAAAATGGAGGATTTCTTGGAGAACACTTTACCAGTTCCTGCAGTCACTCAATTTACCATGAAATACAGACTGGGCAGCGGCGGCCACAGAGATCCACTCAGGAAAATACCTTAGTCTAACAGATGAATTTTTAGAGTCTAACTGCTGTGATTATACAGTTCCCATTAATTTATTTTAAGGTTTGCTAAACTCCAGAGTAATTAATTCATCAGAATTTCAGAAAAGACAACTTTTTCCAGAGTGGACAGAGATCTCAAAAGTCTAAATGTCAATCAAAAAGACAAAAACTCTCGCACCAGTCTGTATTTTGTGGTAAATTCCAACGACATGTCTGTGGAATTTTTTCTCTTATTGAAAATAATATTCTGGCAAAGTCGGTGGATTTTCACCTATTTACTCCTATGTTACCATTAATTTTCGGTGGAAAAATGGATAAAATATTGGTGGATCAGCCAAATTACTGGAAATTTATGGTGGATTTTTTCAGCTTTTTCTAAAAGTCAGTGGAATTTTGTGCACCAAATCTTCCATATTCTGCAGTCTGGAGTTCTCCAAGGAATTCTCTATTTTGGCTTCCATATTTGATAATATTTGATGTTTCACAGAATGTTTCCATACTGGAAAATTGACTGTCTTCTCTCCAGTCTGCTGAATCCAGATTGTATTTGGTGGTAAATTGCTAAATTCCAATGATATGTCAGGAGATATTCAATTTCTCTAATAAATAAATTACTGCAATCTCGGAGGATATTTAGCTATTTATTCCTATATTACCATTAATTTTTGGAAGGGAAACTGGAAAAATGTTGGGAGGACTAGACAAATTGATGAAAAATGTTGGCAGCTATTTCTCAGATTTTTGAAAAAGTCAGGAGTTCTGTGCACCAAGTACAAACTGGTGCAGAATATGGGAGATATTTGGGATATTCTCTGAGAACAATTTTGAATTAATTCCTGTATTTTCATTAATTTTGAGAAAAAAATACTTGAATTAATGATTCCCAGGTAATGAAGCATGTCCAAACTTGCCATTTTAATGGTAATAAAGTAATATAATATGGATCACATCATCATACACTCTCCATTTGTTTCTCCAGTTATCTACAATGAAGCTAAATTCCCTCCAAAATTACAATGTAAATATTACATTGGAGAAAATTAGACATTTCTCTACATTTGCAATGGTGAATATCTCATTGGCAAGTTTGTATTTCATCATGATGGTTAAATTTGCCATTTTTTATCATTGGATTTAGCTAAATATTGCAGTAAAGTCATAAGATTCTTAGCTATTCATTCCTATGCAATAGACTATAGTCTTTTCTTGCTTTCAATTTTTTTGTAAGAATCATTAATTATGATAATTTTTTATTTTATTTCTAGATTTCTAATTATATCCTTTCTTGCAGAAGTATTTGTATTTAAGTTAATTTTTCTTCATTATGGATGTAGAGTTAGAAGAGGCTTTAGATTTTGAAGTGGCAGAACATGAGCTAGAGTTGTTTGAAGATGGGGAAGGGGTGAATACAAAGTCTTCAGACTTGGAAGAAGATAAAAACAATCATGATGACATTCTAGAGACCAATGGTGATAATAAAGAACAGCAAGAGGAAAATGAAGAGAATAAAGTCACTGGTGAATATTTTTCTGTAGTTACATTTCACTCTTTCATTGAAATACAGTCTTCCTTTGAATTCCCTTATAAAGATAAAAGGTTTGATATTCGTCGTTGGATAAATAATTGATTATGAATCTGTGTTATAAAATTATATATGTTATCATCTCATGGTATCAAATATATTCTTAGATTGTGTTTAATTGACTAGGATCTTAATTTTCATTTAATAAATATCTTTATGATATAGCTATAACTAACCACCTATATTAGGAGATTAATAGATAGCATCTTTGTTGTCATGCTTTCAAAAAATCATTTGTTTTCTATATTTTATTGCTAATTTTAGCCAAACTGGTGTCTATGATTAACAATTTTTTTTTTCTTACCAGTTCACTTTAGTCTTGTACTGATAATTATTATTATTCTTTTAGACACTTATTTTGTTTCTATTTAATACAGTTAAATAATAATACTATAATATATATTTGTGGGTAATTTAGTTTGATACTTCTTTGAATTAAATGTGAGTAGCTATTCTTATTAGCCAATTTGACCCAAAATATCAATTCTATTCTTTCAATTACAGATGAGGGCCAATTATCTCGGTCAGAGAGCAAGTCACCATCCATCAAAGAAAATAAAACAAAAGATGATAAATCTTCCAATGGTGAAAAATCAGGAACTGAAGAGAAACCAAAGAAAAAGTTCATTCCAATCACATTTGATGGTTTCAAGAAGAATGAAGAAGAGAAAGATGAGAAGAAAGACTCCATCTCTCTTGATTCAATCATTGCCATGTCTAGTACAAAAACTGTGGATGAGGGTCCCCCTGGTGAAGACCCTTGGGTTCAGAAAGAACCATCCCCCACTAAATTCCCACCTCCCACTCAAGTCACAGGTCCTAATCAGTTTGCTACTATGTACAACCAAAGCAATGCACCTCCTTATGTAAATGCTACTTCCAATAACAGTCAACCCTATCAACAAGCAACAAATTATGTAGCACCTAATGTTATGCAGTATGGTAACAATGCATATAATCCTATGAATGCAGGAATGTATGGTATGAACCAATATCAAGCTAACACCTCATATGCAGTGCCTCCATTTCAATCCATGCCATCACAGTCAACTTATCCACCACCTATTGGCACATCTGTACAACCAGCAAATGTATCAGTACCACCACCAAATCTATATCAAGGACAGTACATGTCAGGCTATCAGAATAGCTATTCTAACAGTGCATACAGTCAGTCCTATCCGGCTGTACCAACAGTAACCACACACAGCATGGCACAGTACAATGTCGCCAAGAAAACTGCCGCAGAAGAGAATGCGGCCAAGATGCTCGTCTTCCAGCAAAAAGAGATGGAGAATAACATTAAGAGCATTTTTAATGAAGCTGAAAATAAGGCTATGAAGGATAACAAAAGTTTGATCATTAACAACGTACCTTCTCACTGCAAGGATAAGTTTAGCAAAGTCTTGAAGTCAATATATGACATCAGAAAAATTATTGAATTGCAAGAAGGGAAGATAACACGTGAGTAGAAATGCAGTTCATTGTACTTTAAACCTTTATCAAAATAGTACTAGTGTTCTTATTCATTTAATGAATTAGTTATGTAAATTGTTTTATTTATTTTTTAAATATTTCAATGAATTTTTATGAGTAATAAAAATTGTCTTGCTGGAATAGCTAACTTTTATTATGGTCAAGACTCAGGGGGCTGTAGCCTGAAACTAGCCCCAAACTATTGTAATTTGGATTAGCTTTATATATCTATCTATCCTATTTTTATCTCTATCAACCATGTTCATCATTTCTTAAACTCTAGCTACTTGCAGTTTTAGAGGATAGCGCTAGGGTTATGCTCATCAACTACGAGGTGTTATATTTTTATGTTAAGTACGCTCGTAGGCTTTATTTACTATCACCTCTTCATTTTCCTCTTCCATCCGTGAGTGCTGTCACTGGTGCCACCGTGCATGTGTCCCTACCGTAACATTCCTTCGTTACTGACTTTGTTTTTGGAGCCTTCCTATCTGATTGCTTCTAGTCTCTTAACTTAATTTCCTTTTGACATCAGCAATATAGCATTAAAAACATTAAATTCCTAGTAAAAAATATTATTATATATAGTTAAGTATCTAAGTTTTTTGTTACCTTTTCAGGACTGGTGGTTCGGTTCAAACAATACACAGATGCTGAGAAAGCTTTCAGAGTGCTGCTTATGCTCTTGCTGAAGATTGATGGTGTGGACACTAAACTGAAAATGCTCTACCTCAAACACGCCGAACTTGTTAAACACTCATCAGGTGGGCTGATTTCTACAGTAAATAGCTACTTAATTTCTTCATCACATTGACTGCTATGTGAAAGATTCACTGTCATAAAAGTGTATCTGTTATGATTTTTTCCAGTGTACTAATTTCACATTTTGGTTGTAGCAAATTGTCTAACTTTCCTTCATCCATTAGCTAGCAACTTTTTGTGTAATTTAACATCTTCAGTAAATTAGCTATCAAGTTCTAACTTATTGATGATGTCTTTTCATCAGATCTCCAAAAGGCTGACGATATCAAAGTGATGGCTGAAATGACTTGCTCTCTAAAGAAGCATAATATTCTCTTCTCCTGGGACACGTCATCTTTCAGTTATGCTGCCACTAAAACTGATACAAAGGTAAGGAAATTTACTAGGGTAAATTACGAGGTATTGGATGTTTGAACAAGAAAAAAACTTACATATATTCAGCATTTTAAATTATAACATTTTTTTTCATGATTGATTGGAAATGTGGAACAGTCCGTTAACTCTGAAATTACTCTTGTCTCTTTAATTAATCTCCTTTGCCATCTTCTGGTTTAACTAATTTTAGTTATTTGATACTGTGTTTCTACAGAATTATGTTGAAAATTAATGAAATTTATCAATTTGGTTTAGTTACTATACTTTTATATATGATTTTCATTTTTTAAATAATAGTATTGTGCTTGGAGCTTAACTTAATTTTTAAACATATTCAATCCAATGTATATAGCAATTCATTTTTGAAACTATGCATAATTTTACAGCTGCATAAATCATGAGATATTCCAGATGTTTTCAATCTAGTATTAGCTACCTATCTGATAAGTACTTTTATAGTTCTTGATTAGTAACACTGTAGTTATTCTTCCATATTTTCTTCATTTCTGGTGATACTTATCTGTTAACTACTCTTATATGTCTTGAATAGTAACTACATACTGCAACCATTTTTCCATATCTTCTTCAATTTGATGCATAAATCGAGATTTTCTTGATGTTTTCAGTATGGTATCTACTAATCTTTACTGCACTCTAACTATTTTAATATTTCTAGATTAGTAACACTGAGTTTATTTTTCCATTTTGTGTCATTTTACTCCCTCAGCCCGTTTTCAAGTCGTCCAACCGCGTGAACCTGATCAGTGTGCGTATAGGAGCCTCTGCCGCAGCCCACATCAAGAATTCTCTTACGGAAACTAAGAGCATCTCTGAGAGTCCTAGCATGAAGATAGTAAGTGCTGTGGAGGCGAGGCAGTCTGCTACTATGAGGGATGCCTTTGACCTCATTGAGAGGAGGAAACAGGAGGTGGGAATGATGATGATTAGTTGATAACCTTATCGATTGTAAAAATACACAGATTATACAAAGATTAATAGAATTGGATATCAAACCCTTTTATAAGTTCTAGTGAATCACTGGATACTTAGTGTCTAATTTGAGGTCTACTCTATTCCATTTTATAGTTTCTAATTTTTATAGAAAAGTTGTTCCACAATGCTAAATAATTTTCCATGATGGGAGATGTAGGTATTAGATGGTATATTAAGTTCTATTATATAATTCATTTTTTTTATCTAAACTATCAGAAGTAGCTATATCGTGACTAATATATCAACTTAAAATAATTTAATTCTTTAATGAGATTTAGAAACAATTCAAGTAAACATTTTTTCAACTCCTTCATCAAGCCTAATAGGCTAATTTATTATCTGAATTATAACTTAGGTAAGTATTTTTTTAACGCGACTGATAGTTGTAAGGATATTTTGAATTATTTATACACCCAACTATAAGAGGTCTTATAACACAGTACATGGCTTACTTAACCCGTTACCTACAGTGCTATGATATCACTCAAAAATTACAAATTTCCTTATCTGTCAAAATTAACTCATATCTAACATATGTTCTATATTTATTAGGTATATTTCTCTCTTATTGAACATAATGGACGTAGAAAATATACATAAATTTTGACAGAATATTGGGAAATTGTTAATTTTGAGTGATCTCATATGAGATCACTGGATGGTAACAGGTTAATATTAATGAACTATGCACTGCATACAAACAACAAATTTTTAATGATCTAAAAATCTGTTTGCTTCATTGTTTAATGTATGTTCAACTTTCGAATAGATAGTACTATTTTAAGAGAAACAATTTCATTTGTTCTGTTTGTAGAATAAAGAAGTCCTATTAATAGCAAAAACTTCTGAAACGGTTAGCAAAAGTAATTAGCATGTGATGTTGTTACTTCCCTATTCTGTGTTCACATTTAACTACACTGGAATAACTTATTTTTTTAGAAAAAATTGTTAATAGTTACCTATCTTCCACTGTGTTCAATGTTGAAATTTTCAGATTCCAAAAGACTCAAAGTCAATTGTTGAGAACATCAAAAGACTGAACGACTTGAAGGCTTCAACACAACAAAAACTCGATACCCAAATAGAAAGAATCTACGAGAAAGACACAGAAGAGCACAGGCAGTTGCATGATCTTCACCAGGAGATGGGCACCTCCACCACCATCTCTCACAAACACTTTGCCATCAGACTTCTCACGTCTCATTTCCCTCTTGTGAAAGAATGTTCCAAGATCATAAAACACATCTTCAATGCCTCTGACTATAACAAAACAACTCACTGCTTTGTCTTCAGAACCAAGGATGACTTGGGCCCTAGGTTGATGATGGAGGTGTTGCCGGAGATGAGGTTTCTAGATGGCTACATGACTGTGGATTCTGTGGGCATTCCTCTAAGCACTTCCTTCGTCACCAACACTAACATCAACAAAACAAAGTCAAAACTTCAGAAAGCCATCAACATTCAGAATGAAGCCATTTTCCAGGTTATTAGGAACGCTTTACGTAAATGCCAGGACGCTTACAACTACAAATTAACAGCTTGCAACTTTGGCAAGATGTGCAAGTTGGAATATTGTTCAAAGACTCACTGCAAAGCTGAGATACGTAGGAACCCCTCCGTCATAGACTATGAACCAAGTATGTGTCCTAATGCCACTGCCTGTCGTGAGAGTCACCTTTGCAAATTCTCTCACAATTACTACGAGGTGATGATGCATCCCCTCGTCTACCCAAAGCTAGTGTGTGACACAGTATGCACAGACAACTGCTTCAATGCACATGTAGGTGAGTGGATAGTAATTATGAACCTTCTTGAGTATTCCATTAATGGTAAGTAATATCTTTATTGTGATATTTGGGTGAAATTGGTTTGTAACTTCCTAGGGAACCTTAGTCTAATAATAAAAAGAAGAGCTATTGAGAAAATGTTTAAATTAAAAAAAAAATTTCATCAAGCTTGTTAAAATATCTCTGATCAATTAAAATGTTCATCAATGTGAATGCATACAATTACAGCACATAGCTACAAAAAATAGATTATTATTTTCAACTTCGGGTGAAACTTAATTCAATTTTGCTTACATTTGACACCATGAGATGTGTAGTTCAGTAAATATAGCTACAAATTGCGATGGAATAATTATGAAGTTACCTACCTGTCAGATGCTTTAGATACGTGTTAGCTATGTTGAGGTTATCATTTAACGAGCAGAAGCCTAATACCTAGTCATCCTTCATACAGTGTTTACAAAGAGCAACTGATAACCATTATCATTTTCTTTAGCCTCAAATAAAATCTTAACTCGGTCGATATCTTGCGCTCCCCAGGAACCCCTGAGATGTTCTATCGTTCTGAATGGCAGGACTTGTACGTTACAAAGCTTCACAACACCTTCATCTACCTAGCTGGGGCGGTTCGCTTCCTCTACAAACTGAAGGAGAAGATAGAGGTGCCAATTCTGCTGGTGTCCTTGTCTCTAGATGTGGTCAAGATTTGTGCCAGGGTTGTTAGTGTCGTCAACACTTTCAACCCTAAAAGGAAGGTGCAAGTCGGAACCATTCTCTGTGGAGATGAGAACCCTATTGGATGTCATGTTATTGTGGGACACTTACCCGCACTTCTATCTCTTCTCAAAACTAAAGGTGCGTTATCTCTGATTAGGGACAAATGTCTAAAATTTTTGTGTGTGAGATAGAACTTTTGAATACGATTCTGATGGAAATTAATTACGGTTGGTACTGTTTTGAAGTTTTGAATAATGATCGTTTAGTATTTACCTCATTCTTTGGTTAATTTTATTTTCCAATAAAGTATGAATGTAGCTACTAAATGTATTTTGTGTTGTGTTTTTTTTTTCATAGGCGTTGAGCCTCTTAGTCGTCTAAAGGTGCTCATCATTGACGATCTTCCCTCTATGATTAAAGACAAGGATATTCTTCAGAAGATGGTGACTTTGCTATTGATGATTCAGAGTGCTGTCAAGGAACCAAGTGAGTAAAATGCTCTTTATTATCATTATAAATGACTGCTTCTGAACCTTGTAGTTACTCTGAATAGCTGCTGAGGCCTATTTCACAAGGAGCAGTTTTTTCATTCCTCTGCAATGAAATTGCAGCATGGAAAACCTCTTTTACCTGAGCGGACATACAAAACACATAGCTACGTTTATTCAGTTGTGGCATCGTTTTTCATGCAGCATTTTCTTTGCTGCGGCCTAAGAGAAACGCCCGTGTAATAATGCGCCTTAAACTTTTTTCAGTTTTGAACTAAATACACGAGTCCATTACTATAAGTGGATTCGATTCTAACATTTAAATAATAGCACTAGCTATTATATCATAAGGAGCTGTTACCTATGTTAGTCATAGTTACTCTCCGAATTTCATGTCCTTTAGGAATCTATTACAATCAACTAATTTGATGAATATTCCCAGTCTTTCAAAATCACATCCTTTGTTTGTGTTTCTCACAGCCAAACTTCAGAAGATCGTGACAGCTGAGGAATATAACCACAAGCACCAAGCTGTGGCTAATGAGGTTCTCTCCACAAATCTTCAACTGGTTGACGGCAACGAGGGTGAGTAATATTACTAACTCTAAAATCTTATGCTAGTTATCAAAGAGCGTGTCACCTGCTTATCTTATTCAAGTTATACATCCTAAAAGCAAATTCGATAAGGTGTCTTCCATGTCTTTGGCATATCCAATAAAAGGATAGGAATAATTTATGTCTCATGATTCATGTGCTAGTTTGGCTAATCACTTTTTTCCAGAAGGATATAGTAGGTAGATTTTGTTTTCTCATTTTCAGATTCTGATTAGTATGGTTGGTATGTTTCATGCTACCCTAATTTTTGAGATAAATAAAATTATTTTATAAATCTTGAGGAGTCCTGATGGGTAAGCTTGAATTGAGTCCCTGTGGGGTGAAAGATATAATAAATACACGAAAATCCAACTAGATTTAATTGTTTAATTTTCCCAATCTTTGGTAAAGGTACGTTTTGCATGCAGCAATCTATTTCCTATTTAGCTTTTTTTTAACGCTATTATCGCTGATCACTAGTTCAATGTAATCCTATTGCTGGGCGATGATCGCAACACTCACTGCATGCAAAACGTATCTTCAGACTTCCAATCCGGTTCTCAGATTAAAAACGAATTGTCCTCCTTTGACTTAGAATGCTCATCGAAATTGTAGCATTGAATTAGTCATAGAAAGAGTTGGGTAATAACTGTAAAAAGATTCTTCTTACATTTATAAGTTTCACTTTTCTAGTCAATTAGTACTACAGGTAAATTAATATTTAAAGGATGTGAAACAGACCTAACTAACCTAATACATGAACTCGAGAAGAAGACCATTAAAATTACTTGGAAAGTTCTGAACCTCGTGTTTCATTCATACCTTCGGCTTGAGATACACCGGTGCCTTGTGAAAAATGTAATGGAAAAACATCCAAACTCAACCGATGTCGATACGAATGGATCAAAAACTGATTGTGGAGTGGGATATGCCCAAGTATCTGTACTGGGAGCAGTGTCTGTTGGTTTACCAAGTGATGCAACTGTATTCACCGTAGAACTCCCGACGATAAGAGGCATGTCTTCTTCTGTGCCTGAGAAAATATAGATCCCACAGTAACCATATCCAACTCTAGAAGCTCCGTAGCACAATATAACACATGAACTCACCACAGCCAACAGTATCAGAAACGCAGGATTTACTTATCGAAAATAGCAATGGTGGGAAGACCGTCGAGATCTACTAGGTGCCTAGCCTCATTAGTGTAGCATGTAACGAAGCAATGGACAGATCCTCAGCAGAGGCTGCACAGGTTCTGGTTTTTGGACCAGCCCTGTTTGCATTTAGACTTTCCCAAAATCAAAAAACTTGTGATGGAAATGTGGGCATCGAAGTGACATGGAATATGCATTAATAAGTCTGCAGTTCTATGGCCTTCGTCCAACCAAAAAATGAGGAAAATCGAAGTGATGATTTGCCAACTAAGAATTGGTCATACCATCTTCACACACACACAAATCTGATGGAAATAGACGACCCACCTTTGTGTCAGCTCTGGCAAGGGCTGTGGAGTCTGTACTTAAAATGTTAGACTCCAACTCAGACTCTTTAATTTTGAATTTATCGACTCAGACTCTAACTCCGACTCATTTATAAAGAAAGAAATGGACCTATATTTTTGTGACTTATATCTCTAGCTTGGAGTCGGTTTAAATTTCCGACTCCACCAAAAAAGCTTTGACTTCAACTCCACAACCCTGGCTCTGGCACTCTGTTCTGTCAGTAAGACGCGTGCTCGAGGAGTGTCCAGGCACTGAGCAATTGAGACGCAACTACTATGGCAGAGGACCAATATCTTTTTGAGACATAATCAACGATATCACCGGACAATTCAATGTGACAAAACTCTACTCATACCTGAGAAAACTCGGAGTGACTGAGAATATAGAAGAGAATACACCACGAAATATCTGCCCCTTACTGACGTCATGACAGAAAACTTGATCAATCATTCACCCCTACAAATATTGAACTGTTCATTTCTTGTTAAGCTGAATATTATAGCTTTCATCAAGGTACCATTTTTTTGCAGGTTCAAGGAATGGCGGATTATTTCAGCTACTTTCATTTGTTAGTTTAGTACATTTAATAAGATTAAAAAAACTTATTTGTTGGCTTTAATAATTGGTAATCAAATAATCAGCTATTTTCTAACTGTATTGTTATTTTTGAGGAAGGGCTAGTAATAGACTATTGTTTCAAATTTATAGTACGAGAAAGGTCTCGGTATATAAGTTGGTACAGGTAAAGCTGCTACAACGGTCGATCTCCTCCAACTTGCAACAATGACCAGCTTTTCATTAACAGGTTTTGCATGCGTTTGATTCGTCTGTTTAGCATCTGGTTATATGTTGATCATTTTCAGAAGTATTGAAATTGATAAGCATTACCTAATTTAATTATTCTTTTTTCAGATTTTAGTTTAGTGAACCTGTCCCTATTCGTTTTCTTTGGTTAGAAAAGTTTTCTAAATATTGAATAAGATGATAATTATGTAAGATATAAAAACAATAAATAAACAAACAATAAAGACATATTCTGAGACTTATGTTCCTCAATTATAGTTTCTTTGAAATGCTTGTGAAGAAAGTTTTAATCCCTGACTGATTAAAACCTACAGCGGCCACTGTTATCTATAAAGGCTCTTTTCAGGTTGAAAGGCTGTCCGTTGTACCAACTTTACCTGTACTGTTATTTTTAGAATTTGACGATAGTAGATTTGTTTAATTTTAACAAATCGAATTTAATATTGAAAACCATCTTTCGTATGTTTCGGAAAGATCATTGTAGTTTTAGATATATATCATTAGTGATTCAATAAACTATGAAATTAAAATCCATTGAGTGAAAGTCGAGTTTGTAAACTTGTATATCAACTTCAAATTATGATGTATTAACACAATCTTTTACGTGCCCACGTGTTATTCTGTTTTCAGAACTCTCGACAGATATATCAGGTCGATCATTATTCATGTCTCACCAGCTCAGAGGTTGACACACAATGTGACTCCTATAGTGTCTCCTCTTACTTTTTAGCCATTTATATGAATTACTTTTTGCACGAAGGAAACCTGTACTCTCAGCAGTAACTGTTGTCAGTTAGTGCTTGCTTAAATCACTATCAGAAAACGTAAAATTCAATTGGACGTTTAGCATCCTCAGTTATATATTATATTGTACTGAAAGTCTCTTGAATAATTCGATTATAGTAGGAAACTAAACGGTTTTAGGTGACCGTTTGGTAGATTGCTTTGGCCTCTGAAATGTCTGATCTGCCCACCTCTTCTGTATTTAGTCAACATTGTAAGTTACACTTCCACTGTATTAACACAGACTAATTAGTCTATCTTATCTATTTCAAAATAGATTGTTTTAATAAGTGGATAGCTATATTGAATTAATCTTTTTTTCTAATCAGTTTTATAATATCGATACTGATAAGTTAAAACCTCTTATTCCAATCTTAATGAGTCCTATTATGAACATTAGATTCGGAATATTTCAGTTTTATCTCTCTTTTGAGGTTCAGGTAAGTTCATACAATATCGAAATCTTGTTTTAAAATTGTGCAACTTTTTTTTCCAGTTGGATTTATTTTAAGATTTTCTATGTATATATATGACTTAATTTTAAAATGAGACTATTAAGCTCATCAGTATACAACTAATTCTTAGAGGAGCGCTATCTTTATCCTTGCAGGTCGTCTCAGAATCTCCGTTGATTGTGGAGAATCACAAGACTCACAAGCTTCAGATACTAAACCAGTTAGCCTTCCAGTAACTGTATCTTCATTTGTTCCTGTTGAAGCAAGTTCTTCTGCATCCTTAGTATCTAATGTAAACATGTCGTCGGATGAGGTTATTGTACTAGACCGCAGTCCACAGGAAACTGTTCGGAGAATAAGCCCAGAAAAGCGATCTGCGTCCCCTCATGAATCTATTATTGTGGCTGCAAAGAGACAACGGATCATTCCGGAGGAAAATGGAACTCCAACGTGTGTATTAAAATAGCAACGAATTGAAATGTCTCTCTCAATAAATTTAATTAATCTTGTTTTTCTGTGTATTATTCAATCTATATTCATTTCATTTACAGGTATATAAACTCCAAAACAGCTGAAAGCGTTCCACAAAAGTAGGTGTAGTTTATTCTGAAGCTCAATTTTTTATCATTTTAGATTTGCGTAGTTTTCCTAAGTTAATTCAAATATGTCTGTCATATTGCTTGCATAATTTTTTGTCATAATCAATTTCAGACCTGCTGTCAAATTGGATCCGAAGAAATTCATGCAAGAGAAGACAGAGCTCCAGAATAATCTCGACGATAATTATAAAGTTTATTATGACATGCCTGAAATGCATCCCAACTACGAGGCCATTTTAGAGGAATTTGAATCACTCTTCTATAGACCGCCAGAAGGGGAGACTGATGATATTTGGGTGAACTTCTACCAAAAAGAACTCTCTAAGTATAGAAATACTGAGTGGGAGATTATAAAGGCAGAACTCGTCAAGAAGCACAAGTATGGAGGAGTGAGTCCTGCGCAAGAAGATAAGAAGAAAGAAAACTCTGCTTCAATCCATGAGGCTACAGCTTTAAGAAATGAGTCCTACCAAGCCTCAACATCAAAGAAATATGAAGCTAAAAGTGTCAGCAGTTACCAATCCACAAGCACAAGCGTTTACGAAAGTCCAAAGAATAATTTTGAATCTTCATCTAGAAGATATGAAGCTTCAAACTCTAGAGGTTCCGAATCTTCATCTAGAAGTTACAACATTTCTGACAAATCGCATGTTGCTTCGAAGAGACCGAGCACTGAATCTTATGATGGAGATATCAATTTAGAAGAAGCCTTTGAGATTTTGGATGATCTCAGCCCAAAACTTGGAATTATAGGTGTATCTTTGAAGGAAGTTGTGAAGGATGCTAAGATTGCTGGTGGTTATGGCCCAGAAGCTTTGAAGGTGTTTGCCAATAAGAACAACCACGCCATATTATCTCTTGCCATCGATAAAATGAATGATTTCAAAGAGGAGTGTTCTTTGAGCCTCCAGATTGTTGTGAAGAGAGGCCTTTTCTTGGCTAATGCGATCCTAACTAAGATCAAAGGAAAACCTTCCAACCCTGACATCAAAAATTTCATTACTGATGAATCTGATCTTACTGAAGTAGCAAAGCAGACACTTGGTAAAAGTCCCACAGAGATAGTGAATGTCATCAAGCAATCCATAGAGAAGAAAAATCTTGATAATACTAGCATGATCAACGATATATTTATGAAGATCTCTGGCATTCACTTCAGGCTTGCAACTATGGAGGCAGAAGAGAAAATGGAAGTGCCTGAACCAACTCCTGTTAATTGGTTTGTGGAGAAGGTGAAGCTTCTCGTTGCTGATGAGCACCTCACCATGGACTCTTTCAATGATCAGTTAGGAGAGATTTTCAACAATAAACCTCCTAACTATTCTTTCAGCTCAGAGGATATCAAATTGGCCAACGAACTGCAGCAGCTTGCGGAGTTTAATCTAACTGACAATATGTTTATATTTGCTATACGGAAGATAATGGAAAATTTTTGAGAGGCTAGTTTCATATGTAGCTACTAGACATTTTCGCTAACTATTTGAAACCATGACTTGCATTTAATATACAAGTTAAAATTTTCCGTCAACTAATTATGCCGGATAGAATATTTTTGATTTCCATTTAAAAAGTCATTCTCTATGTATATATTTATAATGCATTACTTCTTTCTAGTTGAAATATTTTCAAAACTTCCATTATGTACGTGTTGTTTGGTAGCTGTCATTTATATATTACACAAGGTATTGAAGAAATGTTAGGAATGTCTTAATAAAAGATAATATGAATTAATTTTCTCTCATTATTCTTTATACTCTTATTAGGAATGAAATCAGTTCATCAAAAAGAAGGTTAGTATTCACATATTTCAAATTTGTACGTACAAGTATCTTAGATTTATTATCGTTTTATAAACAAGTTTTATTTCTTAGCAGTTGTGTTAATCAAACAGGTCCATGTTTCAGGTACAGATGGCTGACACTTTTTCACATATAGAAGATTGGAGAGGAAATCTGTACTCACAAAGTTTACTTGAAAAAGAGGCAGTTGATGATCACTGCTGCTGTGCATAAATCTGCCACGATAGATGTTATATTTCTATTCCAAGTGTCCACGGTAAGATTCTGTATTATAACTTTCATTATAATTATTTAGAGGGTTTATTCGATTATCATATTTATTTTTTCTCTTTGTGAGATTAATCGTCGCTAAGGAAACTGGAAAGGTAGATACGAGAACGGTGCAAGCCACCGCTGATGTGTAAGTCTTACACTGACACAGCGTTATCCTCTTCTATTATCAATTGAGCAAGGAGTGAATCTCGTCTGAAAGCTATCTTGGCCTTTAACAGAAGACTATAAATCTGTTCACTGATTGCATCTGATATTGTTTTCCAATATTATCTCTTAGTGTCTGACTATATGCAGCATCGACTCCTGGAGAGGCTAACTTATTTTTCGTTAATGTACTCAACTTATGGATCTTAATACTAATCAGACTGACAAAATTTAGGTCTTTAAAAGACTGAGTGCGTAGGATTCGCTACACATTTGATATTTAGGAAACCAGCGGCTTAAATTGTATGATTTTTTTTTTCAGTTCGTAGATTTTATCATATAAGTGTACTGTCTACCCACGATTGATAGGAATAAAGTTATAACATTGAATGTATTCTGTATGAACACCTACACAAGACTACACACAACATACACTCACTGGAGCACCCTTGGACCCATCCTCAGGCAGTTATTAACTTCCTGAATGATGCGGGTTTCCCTTAGGCCCACACAGTGCCTCGGGTGGCTGAAACCCGGGGCGCCCCTGGCCGCCCCTCCGCCCCGTCGAGGATGTTGGGGAGGTTATACAAATACAACAACAACACGCAACCCCAAAATACTTGGAGTCACCTTTGACCCCAAGCTCACATACTCACAACACATAAAACACACAACACAAAAAGCCAAACAGACCCTTAAGGTCATCAAAGTTCTCACATCTACACACTGGGGCAAAACAAAAGAAACACTTCTAAATACATACAAAACAATTACACTCCCCGTCCTAGAGTACAGTAACACAGTTTGGTCACCCATCACATCAGACACAAACATCAACACACTACAGATCGTACAAAACACAGCACTTAGAATAGCCACAGGTTGCACACGAGACACAAACATACAACATCTCCACGACGAAACACAAACCCTCCCTCTCAAACAACACCTACAACTACACGCATCACAATACTGACAAAAGACTCAACACCCCGACCACCCACTGCACTAGCTCACACATCAGAACACCTCACAAAGACACAAAAAACAAACCATCTATGAGAACAACAACAACAACAACTACACAATTAATCTAGACACACCACCAGACACCACATCAACAGACACCATCAAACAAAACATGAAAACAATACACACACAAACAGTTCAAACATACCTAAACAACAAACAAATTAACAAAATTCTGAACGCCACACCACCAGACATCAACACTAACGAACAAACACTACCCAAACACACACGCAGACAACTCGCACAACTTAGGACAAACAAATCACCACTTCTCTACAGCTACCTACACAAGATATCACCCAACACACACCCAACACCACACTGTCCACTTTGTAACACCAACACGCACGACACTAAACATCTCTTCAACTGTACTGCAGTCCCTACCACCATTACCCCGGAAAACCTCTGGACTGACCCAGCTGGAGTTGCCCCCCTTATAGACAATTGGGTAGCTCTACTGGGAACGGAAGGGGGTGGGGGAATGCAGTACATGAGAGGAACACACACACTTCACTAACACCCATAACATTTAACACGCACTACACACACATACAGCCGACCCAGTGCACATGTTCGCCAACTGGTCCTGGCTGAAACTCAGCATTTCCGGCTGGGGGGAGTGGGGTTTCTCGCCTGTGGGTCTGGGGGAACCCTGGCGGGCGGCTGCGCCGTCTCTCGATGTAAGGGCTCCACCACTGTGTCAGTGGCGGAGCGGAGTCGACAACAACAACATACTAAATTTTGATAACCTCTCATGTTTCAAATATTAACTTGAATTTATAGAAGAGCTTTTATTCCTACAGAGATTCTTCTTTACATAAAATATGTACAGATTTTTTAAATACAGTTGTAATAAAGCTACTGTGTACGCGTTAAAGGTCTAGTGGGGGCGCAAAGAGGATGAGTGACTACGTTTGAGATGGAAAGGGTATGAGTGTGCGGAATGCAACGATACTGATGCATGATTGGCTCTGGGTGACACCATGCCTAGCTTTGCTTGTACAGGGTGGGGCGTAAGTTTGGAAGCAATTTTTCAAACATTAATATAATTCTTAAAAATAAGTTCCTAAGTAGGTGATAGGGTTTGAACTATAGTAGAGACACTACATTATGATGTGGCAGTGTTATTTTTTACAAAAATTTAGTCAATTCAAAAATGTCAGACAAAAGAGAAGCCATTATTGCTCTACACCGTGCCGGGAAGTCAGATTCCGTCATTTCAAAGACTCTCTCAATAGCGAGATCGACTGTTTGGAAGTGTGTGAAGCGTTTTAATGAGGGAGGAGACTTGACTGATCGTCCAAGAAGTGGTAGACCACGCTTACAACGCACCAAACAACTGATAAAATGTGCCCGAGAGAAGATGAGTAGGAACCCGAAAAGGTCAATACGATTGTTAGCAAAACAGCTAATGTGAGTCCCAGAACAATGAGAAGAGTTGTCAAAGAAGACCTAAAGATGTCCTCTTCCACCCTCCAAAAGAGACGGACTCTGTCAGAAGATGTAAAGAAAAAGAGATTGGAGAGAAGCAAAGCACTTCTGAGAGAATTGAAGTCTGGCACGGCTGGTGAAATTGTTTGGTCTGACGAAAATATTTTCACAGTGGAAATGGCTCACAACCTGAGGAATGACAGAATAATTGGTAAAAGTGCAAAAGACATCCCATACAACCAAAAAACTGTCAACAGAACCATGAAACCTGCTTCAGTAATGGTCTGGACCGCCGTTTCAGAAACTTGGAGATCTCCTTTAATTTTTGTGGAACAAGGCGCCAAAATCAATGCTAAATGTTATATTGAGAATATTTTGACGCCAATGTTGGAGTCAGCTAAGGATCACTTCGGTAATGACACTCTATGGACATTTCAGCAAGACGGCGTTACTTCACATACTGCAAATGTCACTCAAAACTGGTGCCATGACCATCTTCCACGGTTTTGGTCCAAAGAAATGTGGCCTCCCTGCTCCCCAGATGTTAATCCTATGGACTTCTCGGTATGGTCCATTCTTGAATCAAAGGCCTGTGGTAAATTCCATCGCAGTGTGGATGATTTAAAGCGTTCGCTCCAGAGATCTTTGAAGGAAATTTCACAAGAACAGTTGCGTGCCGCAGTAGGAGGAGTTCGGAGGAGATTTGAGGCTGTTATTAAAAACAAGGGAGGACATTTTGAGTAAATTTATGATTTTTGAATTCTTAAAACCCTTATGTAATAATGCATAACTGTGAATTATTAAATATATTTTTCGTTGGATTATAATATGCACTTTCATTTGCTTCCAAGCTTACGCCCCACCCTGTACAAGTCTTGATGACCTTGTTTACCTCGCAATAAATAGTCACATACCATTACACAATTTGTGACTGATAATTCATTTAGATAATTCCGATGAGTAGCTAAATAGTCCAATTGATAGTTGTTTTATGCAAAAAAAGTCTGAATGGCGTCTCTTGAGACAAAAACTGTCTGGAACTAACGAAGTTACCTAACTTCAAGAAATGTATTAAATTATATATTGTACACTATTAATTCCAAGTTTCGTTTACTTTTCCAGAGCAGAGGTGTGGGAAATGTTTCAGCTGGTATTCTTCAGAAGAAAGTCCGATAGAAAGGTAGGTAATTAGGTGTGGTATGAGCTAATCTAAATGAACTTGTATGGAATGATCTAATTTCGACTTTTCAATCGGCATTTATAAAAATAACAAGTCGTTATTTTTTTGAAAGACAACACTAAATTAAATATGATAATGGTCTTCGTATATATATATATATGTTCCACCCAATTTGCCGTTTATGCACAATCTCGAGAATGCGCTGTGGAATGCCTTTTTAATATTTTATTAATTTTAAAGGACGATATTTTTAAATTAAAACAAATGAGGTTAATTCCAAACGTTTGGTAGAATGTTTGATATCTCTGGAAAATTTAAAATACCAATTTTTAAAATTTTTAAGTGTCTAACTCAAGCTTAATTACCAATATTATACAAGTTATTATGCATAGCTTTAACCATCATATTTTGATGAATTGGACTAATTAAATGCATAAATAATTTATTATTTACTCCATCACGGTTGGTCCTGGTTCATACCCTTTACCTACCTTGCACACTCCCACTCTTAGATTGTCGCACATTTTCAATGATTCTAGGAACCCGCAGCGCATTCTCGAGATTGTGCAAATCGGCAGACTGCACGGAACATATATAAACTGATAAGCTGATGTATTAAACTTCATTTACCGTACATTCTTATTTTGATGGATTTTAAATTTTCGTCAACTTAGATGTAAGGCTTCCTTTACTATCACCTCTTCATTTTCCTCTTCCATCCGTGGGTGAAGTCACCAGTGCTTGTTTCCTTTTCATCACATTCCTCGGTAAGAGACTGTATTCACGGAGTAGCTTTTCTGCATCCATGAGCTTCGTCACTAGCTATTGGCAAGTGACTTTGTTCATGAAGCCACCTTCCTTTCTGACTGCTTATTTAATCCCTTGTATTTCATTTTCTTTCAACGTCTGATTGTGGCCTTTATTCCCAAAGAGACGTTGAACCATCTACAAATTAATATAACCTTTTCGTCTTCTAGCTTTTTTTTTCACTTCTATTGAAGAAATTTAACTCTTTGATTCGCCTTATAAAATTTATCAAAAAAATGTAAGAATTTTTTTAATGAACGTTAGAGTTGAACACAGATAAATAATTTATTTACAATGGGTTTCATTTCCTGGTTACAATATTATTCTGTAAATTATTCAACAATGTATCAATATTTGCCATTCGTTTTTATCGATTAATAAATCTGTTTCATAAACTGTTTTATTTACCATTGTCATTTTATTAAATAAAATAATATATCTATAAAATGTAAGATTATTTTTTAACTCGGCACGTTAAGGTTCAAACACAAGACTATATTCTTATTTTTGAAAGTTAATCTTAAAATATAACTAGTTTTTTAATGCTTATAATTAATTTAAAAAAATTTAAATCCCTTTTCATTTTCTTTCACCTGAATGTCATTACACAATAAATATTTACAACTTAATTTGGGTACAGTGAAAGAATAAAATTCAAAGTGATTAATATATTACCTGACCTGCAATATATCAATATTAACGACGTGCATAATTGACTAACTACGGTAAGTTCCTAATTATCGATCAGTTCCACAATTTCGGACCTGTTAAGATAAAGTATATTATAATTATTATTGAACTTTTGTTTTAATTGTTATCCTATTAAAATAAAAGTTCGATAATAATTATATACTTTTTATTAACAGGTCCGAAATTGTGATACTGATCGATAATTAGAAACTTACCGTACCTACAAAAATAATTGCACATAACTTACTGGAAAATAACTTCTATAAAATATATGAATTGGTAACACATATGAATAATAATGTGCTGCTCTAATTTTTAGTTAGAATATTAAATACTACACTACAGGTGTAATAGCTAATAAGTATTGTTTATTTAATAATGAGAAAATACAAAAAAAATATGAAGATAATTTTCAAATTAGATAAAATAGGATATAATGAAAAAATAAACAGAATAACTCCTTAAGTAGAGCATATAAGTACATTTTAATTTCATTGGTGCAGCCATCACTAACCCAGCATGTGGTAAGGACAACAGTCTCCTTTCAAATAATGCAATTTTCGGGATAATTTAAAAAAATTTCCCTTTAACAACCGATTAAATCTATTTGTATCCTATCCTTTACTAGAATTTTGATTTTTTTTACTGTTATCCATACTTAGTTTACAAATAAGGAAACTAATTGTTTACAGGATCCAGATAATAAAAGGTTAAAATAAGTTATATAAAAACTATTATATACTTATATCAAAGATATTAAGATGCACCACTCTCGAAAATTTCTGTGTTTTAAAAAGAGCCATCTGGATTTGAAAGCGGGAACTAGAGAAACAAAAACGTTTGGTGTTGATTATCTCTTTTTTTTCTATTTAATTTAACTGTATCTATTTCACCGATGCTTTAATTTCCAATGAAATATTCTTCATTTATGAATGAAATAAAAGTTAAAATATTAAGCACCACCAAATGTTGTTCTTTCTCTATATAGTTCACGCTTTCAAATCCAGATGGAGCTTTTTAAAACAGAAATTTACGTGAGTGGTGTATCTTACTGTAGTATAATATCTTTGCTTATATGATGGACAATGTTGAAACTTCCGCTAGTTCGGAACTTACCTTATATAGAATCAGGGAAGTAGGGACACTACAATGGGTACATATAGATACGATATAATTTTTTGTATAGGTTACTATATCAATTTGCTTGTATTTCTTTCATAGGTAGAAAAATAATTCAATGGAAAATAGGCTATAATAGAAACGGTTTACAAAAAAATGTAGTAAAGTCTAATGTTAGCAAATTTAACTTAAATTAAACCCGCTCCAATTACCAAAATAAAAGCTAGAGAATCCTTTACAAATGGTAATATGACCAAGATATAAATAGTTATATAAATGTAACTGTATGACTTATAGTGTAAATTGAAATGATGAAAATTCAAAGCAGGTACTTAATGAATTTCAAGTTCAACCATAGCTTAATTTTTACCCGGAATTCAGTAGGTAATTAGTTTGATATTTTCAGACATTTACCTAATTGTGTTACATTGAACAAACCGTAATATATTTTATAAAATATTTTGGCAGTGTGGTTTGAAAGTTCAGATTTACGTAAGAAAAATATACAATTTACAATTAATCTCAATGGGTGACCGTGATACCTGCGCAGGTATACAATTTAAAGTATCAAATTAATTTCAATCCGTTCTCTGCTTTGAACTGGTTCTAAATCATTTCTTTTTAATCTAACTTATGACAAAGAGATGTTCAAGGAGTTACAAATACATAATTTATTATCTCATACCTCGCATTTATTACCATAAGAGCTGGGGGAAATAAAAGCAGGGCCTTCCTTTATACTACAGGGTGGGGCGTAAGTTTAGAAGCAATTTTTCAAACATTAATATAATTCTTAAAAATAAGTTCCTAAGTAGGTGATAGGGTTTGAACTATAGTAGAGACACTACATTATGACGTGGCAGTGTTATTTTTTACAAAAAATTAGTCAATTCAAAAATGTCAGAGAAAAGAGAAGCCATTATTGCTCTACACCGTGCCGGGAAGTCAGATTCCGTCATTTCAAAGACTCTCTCAATAGCGAGATCGACTGTTTGGAAGTGTGTGAAGCGTTTTAATGAGAGAGGAGACTTGACTGATCGTCCAAGAAGTGGTTGACCACGATCACAACGCACCAAACAACTGATAAAATGTGCACGAGAGTAGATCAGAAGGAACCCGAAAAGGTCAATACGATTGTTAGCCAAAAAAGCTAATGTGAGTCCCAGAACAATGAGAAGTGTTGCCAAAGAAGACCTAAAGATGTCATCTTTCACCCTCCAAAAGAGACAGACTCTGTCAGAAGCTGTAAAGAAAAAGAGATTGGAGAGAAGCAAAGCACTTCTGAGAGAATTGAAGTCTGGCACGGCTGGTGAAATTGTTTGGTCTGACGAGAAAAATTTCATAGTCGAAATGGCTCAAAACCGGAGGAATGACAGAATAATTGGTAAAAGTGCAAAAGACATCCCATACAACCAAAATACTGTCCACAGAACCATGAAACCTGCTTCAGTAATGGTCTGGGCCGCCGTTTCAGAAACTTGGAGATCTCCTTTAATTTTTGTGGAACAAGGCGCCAAAATCAATGCTAAATGTTATATTGAGAATATTTTGACGCCAATGTTGGAGTCAGCTAAGGATCACTTCGGTAATGACACTCTATGGACATTTCACGAAGACGGCGCGACTTCACATACTGCAAATGTCACTCAAAACTGGTGCCATGACCATCTTCCACGGTTTTGGTCCAAAGAAAAGTGGCCTCCCTGCTCCCCAGATGTTAATCCTATGGACTTTTCGGTATGGTCCATTCTTGAATCAAAGGCCTGTGGTAAATTCCATCGCAAAGTGGATGATTTAAAGCGTTCGCTCCAGAGATCTTGGAAGGAAATTTCACAAGAACAGTTGCGTGCCGCAGTAGGAGGAGTTCGGAGGATATTTGAGGCTGTTATTAAAAACAAGGGGGGACATTTTGAATAAATTTATGATTTTTGAATTCTTAAAACCCTTATGTAATAATACATAACTGTAAATTATTAAATATATTTTTCGTTGGATTATAATATGCACTTTCATTTGCTTCCAAACTTACGCCCCACCCTGTATAATATAATAGACCACTCTCGGAAATTTTGGTTTCAAAAACTGCCTCGTGTTGCTCTGCCACCTGTATTGCCAAGTGGGTACTAACCTTTGCTTCAAAGTTAATATTCAATTAAAAACACGAGAGAATTAGCTGAAAGAATATTTTTAATAACAAACAAGCTAATAAGTTTATTTACGGTGTTTTAATCAGCACAAAATGCTGTTGTTCCATAGCAACGGCTAGTATCCACTTAGACCACTTTGAAACATAGGTGGCAGCACAGTGCATTATTGAAACAGGAATTTCCGAGAGCAGTGATATTGTTGTATGGTATATTTGGGCACTTACTGTTACAATTTAAATTATAAATAATTTTCCCTACTTAGCAATTATATTTTACCAATGGTTTCTATGTTATTATCCGTGGACTGTGGTACGTACTTAACTAGTTCAGTGTGAGTCATAAATAAAATGCCTATTTCTTTTTAAATACACTTTAATTTGAAGTAATTATTATACGTAGCATGAATAGGATAAATTAATTTAGATATCAAATTTACATTCGATATCCGATTAATTGAAATCCAGATAACTAATGCTCCAGTCTAAAATATCGAATCTATGTTCATTGCCGACATTTTGTATAAAAAAATTCCATAACATAATAATGAGGACTTTAAATTGATTTATCATTTTTAACTCTCGTATCATTTAACACGGAAACTTGCCAGTTACTTTTTGAAACAATATTTGGTTATAAACACGATCTAAGAACATTGTATTTCTTTAATTTTAACTATACTAACACAGTTACAATATTGTCAATTAATTGAAAATCGAATTAGTAATAAGAAAAACTACCAAGTCACTAAACAATCATTAAAAGTGAGTAGAAAAAACTAGCGGATACAAAACACTACATTACGGCTCATTTACCAAATAAGTTAAAATCGTAGTTTTAATTTCTTTTGTTTTTCTGAACTTCTAATGAATTAGCTTATATATTTCAAATATTGTTTTTTTTTTACGAAGGACACGCTCACATCTTTTTTTTTACTGAAAATGTTATTAGGTGTTTAAATAATCAAATATTGTTGTAAAAAGTAAATAAAAAAAAAAACACCAAAAAAGTATGCGACTGGCACGTATCTTATTTGATATACCAAGAAGAAAATTTTAGTTTCAATAAATCTCATTTACAAGGATATGATTTTAAACCTACAAAATTTAATAGTAAATTGAAAGACTTAAAGATCACCTCAAAGCAATTTATATTAATCAAGGAGGCTCATGTTTATTATAACTGTTGCAAACCCCATAAAATATGATGGCATGTAATCAATTATATATGCTTTTAAATTTTTTTTATAATACCTCAACAATATCAATTATACTTTAGACATAAATTTCAGTACAAAGAAAAACCGGGTTGTTTCTTGTATTTTTGTAAACGTTTATATATTTCAGGAAATAATTTACAGCTTAAACGAATGCCAACCATGCATTGTTTTCGTAAATGTCTATATTACTGCAACTTGCAGTAATATAGGAATGGGGGTAGAACCGTATAACATAATAAATTATTTCAATTAATATGTATAAAATACAGAAATATTGAATATTATTAATTATTTTGTTTTTATCAATGTATCTGTACATTGAATATACTAATATATTGAGTTAGTTCAGATTTAAATTAAGAAATTTTAGGAACACTCAATTTGTAAAGATTTTGAAACGAACTTCAATTAAAGGGGCTTTTAAAGTATTTCATGAAATACTTTAAAAGCACCTATAATTGAAACAAATTTTATGCGGTTTGCAGATGATCCTAGAGACCTAACCTCAAGTCTACGTAATAATCTCATTTTTCTTACGAGCTTAGAAAGGACATTAAAAATTTTTTTTAGCACATATTCAATTCAAAAAAGTTATTTACTTAGCTTTCAGATTGCAGGAATTTCGTGGACATCTTGATTTGATCATCGGCAGGATATGAAGAATTCAACTAAACTAGGGTAAGTTTTGAGTTATCAGACGGTTATTGATTTTCGATCATATAAGAAAAATATATTGATAATTATTTAATTTATATTATAATTGGTAAATGGTATCATTTATACCAATTATTATAATAAAAGTTGAATAATTATTATCATTACATAAAATTTTCTCATTTGATCGATAATGTAGAACTGTTCAATAATTCGGGACTAACCCTAACATCGACACTTTCTCAGTTACTTTCATGTTTGCGAAGACACACAATATACACTTGGTGAGGATTCACACCACGACTAATAAACTTATAAATTCAAATAGAGAGAAAAATGTACTACAGGGCCGTACACACGTTAGTTTTTTTTAAGTCTTTCCACCAGACTTTTTGCTAAGCTTCTCCTACTTTTTAAACGAGAATATATGAGAAAACTATATAATAATGGATACCAACTAAAATAAATAATTATTATATCGTTTTCTCTTATATTCTCGTTTAAAAAGTAGGAGGAGCTTAGCAAAAACTCTGGTGGAAAGACTTAAAAACCCTACGTGTGTACGGCCCTTGAAAGAAAAGTTATGATGCGGCACGGTATTCATTTTTTAGGATTCAAAGAGAATGATTTTATTGCACGTAATTTAATATGATGGCGCGGATCAATAATGAAAGATAATTTTTTTTTTGTTCAGAGTTAATCTTTTTATAGATTGGCATAATGAACTGTTTTTTATAAGCATTATCAAATGAAGCTTACCAACCTACCAATCTTAAAGTCATAAGACCTTGCAATCAAAGAGTATAACCCTAGCGCTATCCTCTAAAACTGCTGAAGTCTTGCAAGAAAATAAACATGATGGAAATTTAAGAAAACAATTTGTTGGACGAGAGATGTCGCCATCTTTTCTTCTATTCTAGGCAATTAATTAAATAGCATGTAACTAACAGAATAGAAAATAACAAAAAAAACATATAAAGACGAATCTTTTGTTACAAGTACATATAGGAAATATTAGCAAGAGACTTCAGTGAAGAGGACCAAGGCATAATCAAGAATTTTTCAGGCAAGAGCTTTTAATTGGGTAACAAGTTATAATCTAAATATAAAACAAACAATTAAAAAGAAAATGTCCTATATCTATGGGATGACACCTTCGATGTTCACTTCTTTCAAAACTAGTATGCACTAAAATAACAGCTTTTAAAATCACATGGGAAATGTTAATACCTGTTTAATTATACGTGATTATATCCTACCATGAATAATTATGTGGATATTAAAACAAATTTGTGGAGTAAATACAGTGTATTCAAAAGAGGATAAATTTAGAAATGAGTTACTATGGAGTCTGATCACCCCTCAGATCTGAAAATATTCTTTTGGCCACGCTACCTACACAAGTACCTAAGGAATGTGAATTAAATGTAGTCGAGATAAATTAGACCCTATGATTACTCACCTTATAACTGAGACTACTACTAACACCCACTATTATATACAGAAAACTTCATAGACAGCTGCATGAAGTACAGATAATGGAAAGGTTGAAATATCGCTAAATGTATAATAGATTCTCTCAAGACTCCATGGACAGTCAATACTCTATAGCAGCAGGATTAACTGAAGTTGACCAACATATTTATATCATAATTTTGGGTTGTTAAAATAATTCACTGAATTTGGTATGCAGAATAGATCCATCAAGAAAAACCGACGCCACCAAGAATCCAACTGACTATGGATACACATTTAAAGAAAAATTACATGCAAGTTAATGACCAAAATAAGTTCAATAAATTTTGAATAAAATTGGTGATGATTATCTGAAGTTAATAAAAAGAAACAATAAATTTCAACAAATAACTAAATAAATAACTTAGCAATCTCTCAAGAAATAAAGGAGGAGATATTGAGTGTCGATATTCTGCAGGCAACTAATTCATATTAAAATATCTGGAATATGCTTCAAATAAATGCATATCAATATAGGAGGAAATCACTACTAAATTCCACTGCAGAACAGAATTCGACAAGATGTTCAGCTCATGATGTATCGAGAACTAAATTTATCAAACCAAGCTAATCAGATCCTACCAGATAACACTCGTGCACTATTTTTGTCTTTCTTATTATATACACAATATACATATAATAATAATGAAAATGTTTGCATAATTGCGGAAAATAGTATTCATGTTTAAAAAGATAAAATATTAGTGATGCATTAACTTACCAGTCAGATGTCATGTAGCTATCTTGTACTGTTCACACATATTCACTTGTTCCAAAAAATTGATAATTTGATATTTATTCACAAGGTTTTTCATACTCTTCACTGTGTAATCAAGGAATACCGCTGTGTAACATTCGTTACATACTTATACTATACATAACATTCGTTATACACTTAAACTATCCTAAATCTAATCTATGAATTATCCTTACAATTTAATCAATTTACATACACGCGGTAAAACCCCGGTAAAATGTATACAGTAAAAATAGCTTGCAAGTAGTTTAAGATTCAATTAACCTCTAATACTTTCTTCAGCGACGTAAGGAAAGTATCACCATCTTTACTCGAATTACCCAAATTTTGCAACTCGGTAGCTAGCTTAATATCAACTGCCGTGAAAGAATAGTTAGCAGGTTTTCTACGGAATATATTAGCCAAATCCCCATTAAATTTTTCAATAGTCATACCAGATCGCTTCAGAACACCTTTCACTTCTTTCACGAACCAAGTATCCTCTGATACACAAGAAGTTCCTGAAGTATTTTGATCTTGATTTGTAACATGTTGTTGATTTTTACTTTCTTCTTGACGTCCCTGCACTTTCTGATCCTCCTGTAAAGGACGCTTTTGTTGCTGATATGATTGTTGACTCGACTGTTGCTGATGTTGATGTGATTGCTGATGTTGAAGAGTCTGCCGATTATTTGATGTCTGAACTTGACTCATTGAAGCTTGCAGTATGCTACTGGAAGCAGTGGCTTGAGATTTAGAACTATTGGCAGAAGTCATTCTCTCTGTATTTTGTGGTTTATTGTGTGAATCTGAACTAAAATCACTTTTGGACTGCAACGTCATTCCCAAATGTAAAGTAGATACAGTCAAGTACATCTTTGACAATTCATCATTGCTAGCAGATTTTCCATCGAATGCTAAACTACTCTTGATGAAATCTAGTATCTCGCTTGGTTTCTTTCCGAGAGTTGCTTTAGCAATTAACTCCAAATCCGCTTCAGGTTTTTCTACAGATTTTGGTTGAGGCATTTTTACTTCCGTTTGCACAATCGGCGGTTGTATTTGAGCGAGTGCTGATGGAATACCACGGTTAAATGATTTTGATCGTTTATCAGCATACTTCATGAGATTTTCTGCAATAGCAACTCCTTTAATGAATTTGATAGATTGATCATGCTGAGCTGATTTCATTTGCAATTTGAATTTATCGATACACATTTTCATCAAAGTTGCATTATCTCCTTCCACAAACAATGTCATCGCATCTTTAGTGAAAATTCCTTTTTGTTTAGCAAGAGAAATCAATCCTTTAAGTGCAGGGCCAAGAAGTCCAAGAGAAGAACTCAATTCTTCCAAAGTTTCAAAAGCAAGAGATACATTGAAGTCATCATTTCTACTAGATGATGGAAGAGTAGGCGCAGTATTCGTCACAGAAGTTGATTGAGAAGAGGATGGGATATAGGTCGTAGCAATTTTGGTGATAGATGGAGGTGGAACAGAGGCATCGAAATGGATAGTAGCTTTGGATACTGGATTTTGAATTTTTGGAGAAGAAATAGTATCAGATGAAGAAGCTGCTTGATTTTTAACAGCCGATACATTACTCCATCCACTGCTAGATTGTGAAACTTTTGCGTTCAATGATACTGGTGTTGTGGTCTGTGATGATGGTAAAGTGGTTTGTGAAACAGGTGTAGTGGTCCATGATCCTAGCGAAGATACATTTTTAGCTTTCAATTGATCTGACTTTTCTTCCCTATTCTTTAACCCGGGCAAATCTAATCCAACGAAAGGCATCTTAGCTGAGTTATTTTTATCGGTTTTAGCATATTTCAAACTTTGCATTAAAACTGATGCAAGGTTGGACGCTTTGGGTTTTACTTCTTTCTTCTCTACAATCGAGGACTCTGTTGGAGTCGATGACTTAGTTTTCTTCTGAAGAAGCACCTTCTTGAATTTGTCAACAAGATTTTTTCTTTTCACCATCCAATCTTCTTGTTTCAACTTTTCAAGAAGATTCTTCCAGTGATTTTGCCAGGCTTCTTCTTCATTTCCTCCTGAAGACGAATCTTTCTGAAAGCTGATCATGAATTCCTCATACTTGTCTTCATAATCAGGATGCATCTCAGGCACTTCCAAAAATACACTGTATTCCTGATCATGGTCAGATTTCAACTTCTTTTCCTGAGCTAGGAATTGCTGTGGAGTCAATTCTGATGGTTCCCTAAAGGAGACAAATTAACGAATTACTCATTAATGTACATAAAAATAGATAACAGTTAAATGCTAAAACTACACTACTTTAGTCAATTAAAATTTCGATTTAACTATATTAAATAATGATTATTATTTTAGGGGTTTGAAAGATGTCCCTATCCACTACGAGGTGATCCAAAGAGACATGGAGAGAAGACCTCGTAGAAGAGGGGACCGTGAGAGTAAGCTACATGCAGTAGCTGAACTACTTGGCTACCACAGGTAACCGTGTAGTCCCAGCCCATGGATAGAAAGAAAAGGCATCCATGGATAAAAGACCAACAAAATTAATCTGATTGAAAAGATTCATACTCATCGGAAAATCCATATTATCAGAAGTAACTTAAACACAGCGTTGAAGGTATTTATGGTTTCAATCTTTCTAATAGACAATCAATCTACGTATCCAAGGATATAGAAGTCAGAAGTTGAGGAAAGATATAAATGAAAGCAGAAGAAAGATAACGCCAAACTAAATAAACCAAACACCTAAATGAAAACAAAAAGAAGGCCTACCTAGAGAACAATGAAGGGGGAATCGGCAATAATATTTAGGTGGCTGGAAATTTTATGTCTCCGAAAACTCTGTCTCATTTTATAATGATTTTATTAAAGAACAATACTAACATGTGTAGTGTATTTATTAATATAGGATAACATCATTAACAGTTTTAAAATAATACGTAACATTAGTAATTTCAACATCGTTTCGACATTTATTTAACATGAGATTTGAGCGTAAAATTCGGTCTTGGGTATAAATAAGACTTATAAGTTAGATGCACCCCCGGACAGGTCATTACGACTAAATTTTCCAGACCGAAATTTCATTAGAAGTGAAAAATGATAGTAATCAAATTTGATGAAACAGAGGAGACTCTTAATAATCTATCTACCTAAAACTTAAGATTTTCTGTTGGAGTGCTTAATCCTAACACATCCTGCAAAACTGAAATACAGTAGAACTTCTCTATTATGAAACTTTCTGATACTTGAACTTCTGAATTATGAACTCCATCTGCTATGAACTGTTTTGATATCTTCTATGTAGCAGTTTCAATTAAAAAAATACGGGTAAGTGGTTTAGATACACGTTCTGGACTTTGAAGTTTACCCACGCAGTCTCACCATTTTCTATTTTTAAGTAAAGAGAAAATTTTGCAATAACTAGATTACAATTCCTAGATACGAACGATCCTTTGTTATGAACAAATCAATAGTTCATAGTATAGTAGTTCTACTGAAGCAATAAATAGCTACATTATACATATCGTATTAATGGAAAAGGAAATAACATCTGTCCAATGCTGTCTTTCAGTTGGTTTCCGTTTTTCTTTTGATATAATTGGGAAATTCTTTAACCTTCGCTACCTACCATTAAGATTATTCAAAATATAACTGAAGCTTTATAAAATCTAGTCTTCTATTCTCATTAAGGCCGCCCGCACACGAGCGGTATTTGCCATGCTGCAATTATCGAGTGACCGAAAAATAGTATTCAACACTGTAGTATGATGGTTATGGTGTGTGACAATAGTGCATAGAGGTAAATTAATTAAATCGAATGATCGTTTGTCAAATACTGCGAACCCATGAAAAAATAAGACAGGCGAAATAATGTCATTAGGCCAATAGTAACTCAAGTCAAATGAAATTTCATCTTTATCACAAAAAATACCCACATTCATAATATCTCAGTTCAGCTTAAAATTTACAAATTGAGCAAGTTTGATTAACTATAACAAGAAACTGTAGCGTATATTGTAACAACAATTGTTGGAAGAGACAACCCATTTATATTTTTTGATTGTTGCTTAGAAGGTCCTGTTTTTGGATTCTAGAAGAAAAACTTGTGGAAAAAATGCAGTAAATTACCCGGTGAAGAAACCCCGAGCAATAAACAGACACGTCGAAAATACCCATTTAAAACTCACCCGGTGAAAAAAAAATACATCTTTAATAATACAGTTATTCGAAGTCGAACTAAAAAATTCAAAATACAATAAAATTAAAGAGTATGTAGTTTTTCCAATTAATATATTCAGCATTACTTATTGCTAATAATATATGTAGCATTATTCATTGCTAAGTTATTAATTCAAACTATAACTAGTTTTTTTTGTTAAAACATTCAAGAAAATTCATTTTTAACAATAAACTAGAGTTCATAGCCAAGTCACCTAGTAATTGCTTTGCGCCATATTTTAGTTTCGTAAGCTATTAATTCTTTTTACTTTATATATCAAACATTAATTTTTGAATATTTTAATATATTCAAGACTGATTTTAATTTAACAGTTTTGTTTGTGTTATTTTCTCACTGGTATGTGTTGATTGTCACACTCAACGCATGTATGATATTTCCCTGTTGCGAACAAAAATCGTTGGTGTCTGCGGTAATTTCTGCAGCGAACAAAAAATCGCTCGTGTGCGAGGGGGCTCAACAACTAACTACTTATTTTTTAAACGCTTCCAGACAATCATTATTTCATTAACATTCAGTATTTACCGACATCAGTCATAATAATTTGACTGTGCCTAATTTGTCTCATCATCACAAGCCATTTCATTTGAAGAAATTTGACTTGTCTTTGAAACTAATTCAGATTATAGAAAAAGACCCATTAGGTGTGAAAGTTTATAGTTATAACATTACATTATAAGCTATTCACAGACAAAACATAAGTAACATAGGAAAAATTATCTATCTAATATTCTAAATCTATTCACTTACTTGTCTTCGATGTTGACGGACTTAGCAGGTTCAGAGGAAATGGCCTTTGTTCTAGATGGAGAGGAACTGGCTTTTGTTCTAGATGGAGAGTCACTAGAATCATCAGACCAATCATTTTCTTTTGAATTAGAAGCGGTAACACTCGGTGGCTCCACATTCACAGTCTTTTCAGCAGGGGCTTTTGTCATGTCGTCACTTGTATCTAATTCCATACCAACCTCCTCGTGGATTCCGGCAATATCTTCAACACTATTACTGAGCATGAATTGCTCCAACTCGTCAACATCCGGAGCTGTTAGACAAATTGACATACACATAATACTTTTTTCATGGAATATTAACAATAACTTAATACATACATTAGGCTAAGCAGCGAGGTGAAACAAATATTTTAACAGAAAAAAAAACTTATTTAAGTATTTTGATAAATATTTACCAATAAAATTGAAAATTGACACTTTCACCTTATAAAAACAAATTGAATACTAAAAACTTAACATTTATTTATGATATATTAAACAGATGAAAGAAGAATGATTGATATTTAATTAGGCCAACTTTAGCATAAGTGCTACCAATCGCTTCCTGTACTTTTTGACTAGGTTCGAGCAATATTATGCAGTAATATTTTTTTACTCGTCTATGATAATAATTTATGCATATTTGAGATCTTGCTTTGATCTGTCACTTCAAAATTGGCACCAAATATTCCTCAATGGATTAATGTCTGGTAATTGGCTGTACTATTTTAAAAGCATTGTTCTGCTGGATTTTTTTCCATAGACTGTTGCGGGCCGTGGTGGGCTTAAAGGATTCGCACCGGTTCCAAACATGCACAATCATCTGGATAAAAGCATACTAATTTTCAAATAGTTCATTGAACGGAGACTTTTGAAAATGAGTGAACCTGTTGTTAAATGAATGTTGCTAAACAGTTTGAATCCCAGTTATTGTCCAAAATCTCCCTATATCTTCAATTGATTGTTTTAGCCCCTGTGATTAAAAACAGTAATAGACCATAATACTTCCTCCACCATGCTTCACAATATGGATGGCGTCCTTTAAGACTGATGCCGAACCTTCGACATGACAGATATAGCTTACATAATAACTACTAAATTGTTCGATTTTGAACTCATTTGACCATATCATCAAAAAAAAAAAAAACATCCTTTTTTATACCCTTTTTGGCATACTCTAAGTCTTCAATTAAGGTTGACATTTTACAGTAAAAGAATATTACGAGGTTTGTGTGGCTTTAGACTGTCAAGGCAGTTGAGTACAGATGGTCTTTTAGCAGACGCTGGTATATCCATTTTGTTGATGTATTGTAAAAGTATTATTTTACGGTTTTGTTTGGTAAGTATTTTACAGAAATATTATTAAATAAATATTTTTTTCTGTTCAAATACTTGTTTCACCTCACGTTATATGTTAATTAACTAAGAGGTTTAAATTTTAGTTTGGATCAATTTTCATAGCCAAATAAAAAAGTGGATACAGCATTCGGTGAAACTACCCATGAAAGCAGAAAATTTTGCAACGTAAATACAGTCACTTATAGGGGCAGTAGACTCAAAATTACACTTTAGCTATA
The DNA here is from genome assembly GCA_947561585.1 of Caprella mutica. Taxonomy (NCBI): domain Eukaryota; kingdom Metazoa; phylum Arthropoda; class Malacostraca; order Amphipoda; family Caprellidae; genus Caprella; species Caprella mutica. The sequence continues at coordinate 37,726 of CANNZV010003571.1, forward strand.
TTGGTCCTAAATCGAATAATTAAGTATGTAACATAGGTAAATTTAACACTCTCATGCTTTTTATGTAAAATAAAAAGTTACGTCCTCCTGCGGTAATATAAACCCTGAGCGGCAATGTTTGTCATAAACTGGGGAGAATTAGGTCCCAATATTATTATATTCGCAGATGCAGAAGGTAATATTTAATATTTATTACAGTACGTATTGAATAGTAAAAAATAATCAGTTTAATGAGGGAATTGCCCCATTAACAAAAGAATGTTGCGAAATGGGACGGAAGCAGCAGTGAGTGTACTCATGGATAAAAGGAACAACCTATACGACTTATATGAGCCAATATAGCAAAGATATCTAAGAATTCTTAGTTTAAGAGTTCTAAATTGAATCTTAATTCTAAATTAAACTAGTAAATATAATTAATTAAAAATAAAATTTTAATGTAAATTTTCAGAATCTAAGAACAATAAAGAAAAGATTTCTCAAATTAGGAACCTATTTACATTAACGTGGAGATTAATGCATTTGAGAAATCTTTCCCAGGTAGCAATGTTTACTGGAGTTACTGAAAGGTCCTGCCCTCTCTAAGAAATTTTTTCATTATTTTAGTCAATGAGGCTAAGGTTTCCGATCATTTTGCTGCAAACCCCATGAAATTTAATATATTTTTTAGTTTCATATGGTTTTGAAGATTTTTATAAGAAAAACCCAGCAATACCAGATTTACTTACAAATTGCTAAATTTCAGTCCAAAGAAAAATAATGAACACAGTTTGTTTTGAATGTCAGCTTGGTGGGTATCATAAATTCAATATTAAATAATCTTGTAAACTTGTAAAGGTTTAAAATTCGAGAAACTTATTATAGAGACGTTTATATATTAAAAAAAAAAAATCTTAAACGAAGGCCGAACAATGAACATGTATTGTTTCTTATAAAATTCAAATTGAAAATCAAAACAAAGAGTGTACAATCTTTTTCTCAGTGTCAAATTAGTAGTTCGGATAATTGTTGCACAGAGACTAAAAAAAATTAAAAGCATATAAAAAAATATATACTGAACTAAATTTTATCAAGTATGCAGTGATCCTAGATTCTAGAACTTAATTCTAAAATATTATGTAATAAACTCATTTTTCCCAGAGCCTGGAGAAGACCTTCAAACTACTTTACATGGCTGACAGTTTATAGACACTGAAGTAAATTGATATTAATATGTATCTTTATTTATCTATGATGAATAATGAGAACATTGTTGCCATGTTATTTCCATACTTTAAAACTTGCGAACAATATTATTTTTTTATTAAATTATGATATCTATATACTGGAAATTAGCAATTTTGGATATTTTCTTACACTTTGAAACTCGGCTGAAATTTGCAGGCAAAATATATTTCTAATTTAGTTCACCTATTTATTCATCTAAGTTCTTTTAGATAGAACATAGAGTATGACCTATTCTCTAATAACACATCAGCACATGTAAATAAGCTGAAATGATTACCATAATCAATAGGTAACTAACAGTTACTTACTGTACCTAGCAAATCAATTCTTGTACTAAGCATATCAGTTCTTGTACTACGCATATCAGAGCTTGGCTTGGATATGTAAAATTCTAATAAAATAACTCACCTATCAATAAATTAAGAACATATAAACAGAGTAAACATCATGTTCATGTAATATACAAATGACTAGATGTTTACTACTAACTACTAAGTATTTAATAAAATAACATGAGTTATTTCCAAGTCAAAATAATTTAAAAGATTGTTTTATAAGGTACCAGTTTGTAGCTTTCATAAGGATTAAATGTAGCATAGGATTTACTTTAAAATTGTATATCATATAGAAATTTAGAAAGCAACATAAAATTAAGAAATACATAAAAGGAAATGAAAATATACTTCTTAATGGTACGGATATAATCCACCAATCCTTATCTACGCTTGAATCATTAGAGTACTGTATTTTTGAAGTAATTTTGTTATATTTTTAGTCATATAGCTAGTACATAACTACGAGTTTGAAAGCTTTCTACTTTCACTAAGGATATAATTACTATCTATTACTATATATATATATAGAGTATGGTAATCAGCTGATCGAAATTACTCCGTTTATTTGACGTGACTGCGTTGTGACCCAGAAAATCTTAAATTGCATTAATTTCTACGTGAAAATATGATTTTTGGTTAATAACTAATCATTATGGTTCGATTTTTTGCTTATAATTATATCAATGATATTAATAGCATTTCCACAGATAAATCTTTAATGTATTTTTTTGATCTGAGTACCAACAAAAGCTATTGAACTGTGGTTAGGAAGAGTTTTACAGATTTGAACATTTAACTTAACTATTGTAAACCGTATAATATACGTTTAGGTAAGTAACTATATATTGTTATTTACATGTTTCACTATTAAATATCTTATATCAACCCTCCAAATTCTATAGTGAGAGGATACCTATTCTAATTAATTACATTTTCTTCTTGGAAAGTCTCCTGCTGTCTGGCGACTCTTTCCACACTTAGAAACATGGGACTACCTACCTACTCAGTGAATACTAAATTGACTTGTTTTTCTAATAAAATAATAATTTACTAGTTGTTATTCATAGGTACTAGAGTTTAGCAGTTAACTAGAACAGAACTCAAAACTGCTGGTTTAGGCTCCTAGCTAAGTAGTATATGTTTAAAACCCTATTTTTACAGATAAGTAAAATAAGAGAACAATATGAACACACCTGAAATACTATCTATCATACGAAACTCTTATAAATTGACTCTAAACTTCTCGATATTTACATGCAAATACGAGGTATTATGAGACGCTTGGTCACACACAGGACATGTGACGTCGTATTTTCGCTTAGCCTGCTAAGTTACCCTACCCTTTGTGTTACTATATCCTGCCTTCAATTACAAATTAGATTGCTTTCAAGGAATTATCACTTTTAACATGTCATATAAGTGGAAAAATTGAAGAATCTAGTACACAGGATAGAGCAATCACTACTCGTAACTAGATTTTCATCTTTTTGTTGACAAAATTACTAGGGTAAGTTCTTAATTATAGGTCAGTTCAACATTTTCGGACACGTAAGAAAAAAATATTTAATAATTATCATCATGGGTACAAACTGAAATTAAAGTTCAATAATAATTATTATATATTTTTTTCTTACGTGTCCAAAAATGTTGAACTGACCGATAATTAAGAACTCACTCTACACTATAAGTAGGTAGTGACTAGCTAAATTAAAATATATTTTAAGAGATAATATAAATATTTACCAATTTCTGCAGAAAGGTATTTAAAGATGACAGCTATTACTAAAGAATGAATACACTAAAACTAAGAACTACCACGTCTTAGAGAAAAGAATTAAGTTTAGTCAGACTGTCTCATAAAAATGTGACAAAAATCTAAATTACTAAATGCATGTAGCTATAAGAGATAAATCACAATTCTATTGAGTTAATTTTTAGTATTAACCAAGTAATTTAGAACAAATAGTTTCATTATAAAATTCTATTATTTTTCATTTGCAACAAAATGAAATTTTGAAAGCATTACCTTCCTATACATAGCTGGTTTATTGGAAAGTTGCAATTCGATGACTATGATTGCAGCCAGTTCAGCAGAAATCAATTAGAAATAGCCAAGACTCCTCTAGATTGTAATTCTTTTTTCTTTAATTATCTAACTGAGTAACTAATTTCTATCATTAATTACAAATAAATACCTAACGAAATGGAAATAAATAAAAACCTCAAAAAACAAACCATTTTAAAATAAACAATTTCATAGAAGCCTCATGTGAATTAAGTTGGGGCTTCTGGTCATAAATAAAAATAGATTCCAATGTCCTCAAATCAAAAGTATTACAGGTTGTTAAATTTTTGAAATCTTTTCTATGAGAATGGATGATTTCAAAACAAAGCATCTTTCGATCAGAATCAATTTTGATTTATAACCAAAAACCCTGACTTTATTCACTTGGGGCTTCTACGGAATTGTTTATAATATATTTTCATTTCTTTAGGCATCTATTTGTAATTAAAGATGGAAATAATTGCTATATATAAGATAGTCAGTTTCAAAATTAGGCCAATTCTGATCATGTCTGGAAACACCATCAAAATCCATTCATTTATTAAAGTTTCTTAAATAAAATTTCCAATAGTCATGGCTGGATTTTTATAGTACCCTAAGATTATTCCTATATTGAAACTCTTTAACATACATTCATATTTTTGGAGTTATTACCAGACAAAATCTGTTGATTACAGAAACTCCAATGATCCTTGGAGACAAAAAGCCATTAGCTATATTTAATTAAATATTCAGAAGTAAAGCTATTATGTCAAACAAACCTGAGACAGGGCCTACAATCGAGAACTCTGACGAGAAGAGCTCCTGAGCCACTGTGAGGTCTTTGTCGTACAGCTTGTGAGTCACCAGTACTTTGTTCAGCCGTTCTGTAAGCAACACAAGAAGATAATAAAAAAAGAAAAACAATATATATTATGTTTGATAAAATAATAGTTCATTATTTTTCAGTAACTACCTACATCCATTCACTTTTTCTCAACATTATTAACTAAAGATATTCTTCAATTAACTGAAAATTAAAAACTAAACTAGCCTACCGATTTAGATACGACAAAAAGTTATGATCAGATAAAATAGTAGAAAAGGAACCATTGTATTTATTTTAAAGCAAATGAGACATATTATATTAAAATTCTTAGTTAGTACCACACATATTTGATACAAATAACTGATATCAGATTTCAATATACTGTAGACAATCCATAATTTCGTCTACCTACTAGGCTAAAATTTTAATTATTTTCGGGTTTAAACAGTTGTCCCTATCCACTACGAGGTGATCCAAAGAGACATGGAGAGAAGAAGGCCTCGTAGATGAGGGGACATTAATTTTAATTTATTAGGGGGTTTAACGTCTGCTTCGGAACCAAAGGCCATATCGCTGACGTCAAAAGAAAATTAAATACAAGGGACTGGAAGAAGCAGTCATAGAGGAAAGTGGCTCCATGAACAAAGTCACTTACCACCGTCGGTGACAATGCACATGGATGCAGAAAAGCTACTCCGTGAATACAGTCACTTACCAAGGAATGTGACGAAACGGGACACAAGCACCGGTGGCTGCACTCGCGGATGGAAGAGGAAAATGAAGAGGTGATAGTAAATGAAGCCTACGAGCCTACCTAACACAAAATCTAAGACCTCGTAGTTGAAGAGCATAACCCTAGCGTTATCCTCTTAAACTGCAAGTAGCGTTAAAAAAGATGAGGGGACAGTGAAAGTACGTTCCAAGCACAAAGTCTACTACTCAGCTACCAAAGGTAACCGTGTCGACCCAACGCATGGATGGCAAGAATAGACACCCATGGGTAAGAGACCTATACATACTACACAGTCAGTCTGCTTACCCATGGATGGGAGACCTACACAGTCAGTCTGCTTACCCATGGATTGGAGACCTACACAGTCAGTCTGCTTACCCATGGATAAGAGATCGCCCCAAGCCCCAAACCAGACACCTAACCTAAGGTGCGCTATATCTCTTTATATTTATAACATATAGTAATTTTATTAATAAAAAAATAATGAAAATTAATAAAATTGAACTAGGCTATTTATATCGACCGGGGGTTTTTCGCTTGTGGAGTTTTTGTCCAGGTGGTTTATTGCATGGCTCTTTTTGGCCAGGGGGTTATTGTCCTGTCACCGGATAAGAGACCTTCTCAGTCAGTCTGCTTACCCATGGATAAGAGACCTACTCAGTAAGTCTGCTTATCCATGGATAAGAGACTTACACAGTTAGTCTGCTTACCCATGGATAAGAGACCTACTCAGTCAGTCTGCTTACCCATGGATAAGAGACCTACTCAGTAAGTCTGCTTATCCATGGATGAGAGACCTACACAGTCAGTCTGCTTACCCATGGACATAGCAATCTAGAGAAAGAGGAAAGAAGAGAAACAAGTGAGGAAAGATGCGAAGGAAAGCTGAAGAAAAAGGGCGCCAAACTAAACAAAACCTACAGAATAAAAAAGTCCTACCTAGAACTTAAGACCTACTATGCTAACTATTACATATGTATTATTTCATTCAAATCAAACTAATTGGCACATGAAATTGAATCCATACCTTACCAACTCACCATTACCTCAACAGGGATTAACGAGCACATTCGTCACTCGATAATTTGCTACAAGACAGTCTTCGATAGTGGCCGATAACACTCTTTCGCGCACTACATAAACTTATGCAAAAGTCTCAACACTAAACTCTAGTGGAAATTTTTACTATTCTTGTATATAGATTAGCTACCTAAATACTCTAAATAATATATAACACTGAAGAGTTTACATCTTTAATAGATTAGCTAAGTTTTGTAAAATTGGATCGATCGAGATTAGTTACGAAAAGCTAGTTGAATAGAATTTTCAGGGCAATCGAAATCAAGTAGCTAGCTATATATAACTATATATCAATTTATCTACCGAAATGATGAACATCTATCAATGAATATATCTTAAGAAATTTGAATAAAATCATTGGAATATAAGAAAAGCTGAAGGTGGCTAACGAACAATTGATATCAAAAGGCTTGATCCAATTGGGTCAATTACCTGAACGAATTTACGTAGCTATTGAATAGGTTTCTTCATCATAAAAACTATCCTCACATGACTAGATACCAACTTTTTGAGTAATCATTTGACTAAAGAAGAATATGAAAAGTAGCTAATTTAGTTAACTAACTTGTGTATGTGTTTTCTGCCTGTTTGTTTAGATATATAACGAGTAAGACTATAATCTTCTTAATCTAAAGAAACTTGTTAATGAAAGAGCACTTTCAAAACACTCAAAGCAGATATAATCTTCAAATAACTTTATCAAGATAAGACCTCATTTTTACATTCCCTGAAATCCTAACGTTAATAAAACTTAACTCATTTATCAAGGGGGAAAATAAACACAAATAAATCTGAAATAAATATTACGAGTTAGCTGAAGTTTGAAAACGCTTCGGATTTAATTATTTTGAAAATGCAACTAGCTGCCGAACCATGAACTCATTACGTTTTCAACTTTCAACTGTAGACATATTTGAAACTAGATGCATATAATTTTCAAATTCGGTAGAAATCTCGGAGCAATATGGGTATAATGATCAGATATATACAATTAATTATTTGTTCAATTTTAACTTATATACAAAAAACTAAATTGACAATTGAGAACTAACAATGCGGAAGTTGGTTCAGTCATCAATTTGATAAAAAATGTTTATTTAGCTTCATACATTACTTTTTGAAAGATAACATTTTTTCCAATTTCCATTAAAAATAAGTCGATTACTCACCCGTATTCTCCACTTGGTTGTAAATCAGCACCACCAAATCAACCAGTTCAGCCAGCATTTTGTCATTCCTGAAGATGGAACACATGTCGTCAAGGATAAAAGCGCTCAGATATCGAAGAGGGGACACACCCTTCTCCGTAAACAGACGCAACAGACCAGAGATGGTTCCTATGATCACATGGCAGCCACCTGATAGAAAAAGAACGTTAGAAAGAGAGTGGCTCGACAAAAACAGTTCCTAAAATTTTCAAACCTAGATTATATCTCACGTGGATCTTCATCCCCTTTAGTGATTGCTGCCATCTTTACTCCATGTCTTATTGCCACATTCTCCATGATATAAAGTGCGTCTTGTGCGAGCAACGTCTCTGTAGTCACCATCAGGATAGGGACACCTTCAACGGAAAGAAACAATTAGTTGTTTCATGAACTAAAGTATTTACAAATCAGCATATAGAGTAAAAGTTAAAATCATACCCTCGCAATTCATTCGATGCAGGTTTCTGATTGCTCCTCCCAGAAAATAGAGTGCCTTATGAAGTCCCACTATAATCACATCATTCCAAGCAACGTGATAGAACATCTCTGGAGACTCTGTACAAATGAAGAATTTGAAAGTACTAAAATTTTTTACATCCAACAAATTACCATTTACTTCTGACTAAGCATATATAGCAAGATTAAAATCTGATAGTTACTAGTTATTAATCTAGCTACATGAATTCAGAATAAGTACAGTATACTTTGAAACCCTACAGACCAATAGTAACCAAGTCTCAATACTAACCAGGATGTGCAGCAGGACAAATTCCCTTCATGGTACATTTTCTCCTCTCGTACCACAAAGAGCAAACGTCTTTCAAGAAAGTGGTGGGGTGGAGACTTAATTCACAGCTGTTGTGTGCATACTTGCAGGAGTCTTCTCTTGGGCAGTTGGACATGTGGATGATATTGTCACACATCACAGGGCCGTAGTCAAAAATTCTGGGATCTCTGCGCCTATCTCCTGGATTGTGGAACTTAGTACACTGACCATCAGTGCACACTTTGATTGGACAAACCTCTAATTTAAAGGAAAATGGATCCAAAACTTTGTTAATGCTGGCTTTAGCAATGTGCTTAGAATGATTATTGTACAATTTGAAGATCTTTGCCACTTTTTCACGGAAGGTTGATACTTCGTCGTCATCCAAGCTTCCCATTATCTCAGGAGCTTTCATGAACGAGACTTTCATCATTGTATCCAGCAGTCTGTAATTGTTCATTATCTTGTAGAACATGACGGCATACCTCGGTATGGGTATGTGCAGTAACCAACCACTATCGTAAATAGGTTTAGAATCTCCGTGGAAAGCTGTGTGGAGCTCCAGTACCACAGACTTTATCACATTCTTCTCAGACTCAATGATTCGTATATTGTAAGGTTGGTGTGAGGTAGTGAATGCGGGTTCATTAGACATTCTGACTTTCTTTTCAGGGCCCGTATGACTTGTAGGATCAGAGGTTCTCTTTCTACTACTGGCTGGTGACAATGGGTACCTGATAGGAAAGGAGAAACGTTAACCAAGAATTCATGGTTTCTTTAATAAATCTAAGCTTTCACAAATATTTATATTGAAATGTTAATTTTCACTGTAATGTTTATTATAGAAATAATAGTTTCATCATTAGAATTGATTATTCTGATTCATTGAACAAAAAGGAGAGAAAAAATACCTGACAACTCGAGGAGGTGACTTGGTATTCCTTGAAGAAGGTCTAGGATACCTATGATCCTTTCGGTCATGTCTTGATCTTTCAGGAGATCTCCTGCGTCTGTAAGGACTTCTGCTTCTTCTTAACCTCTCGTAGCTTCTACTTCTTCGCTTGGACCTCCTGCTATCAGGACTGCGGTCTCTGTTCATCCTGACTCTCCGCGTTTGACGAGCTCCATCATTTGAATCAGAATCACTGCCTGAGAGGGAGTCAGAGTTGGAGCTTATCGAAGAGAGTGGACTCAGACTGCCTATCTTCACCACTTTCACCTGAATAGAAAAACAATTCATTAATGAGAGTCAAGCTGCTATTATACAACACTTTCAAAATTAGACCTAACTTGTGAACATAGTAATAATATACAACAGTGTAGTTAGTTGCTTCTTACATAAAGCTAACCATTCCCGAGTATCTAAATAAATGAAAGTACCTATTCTATTTTTGAGACCGAGTGAGAAAGAAGTCAGATTTCAAACTTCAAATATATTCCCTAATCAAAAATCAATTGAAGAAAAATGACAAAACATAGAATTGTTTATCTATTGTGATGGATACCCATTATTTAATCCCCAATAACAAAATTTCATTCTTGCTCTTCAAGAAACATGAACTACTTCTTTAACTGTCTCACTTTCCATAATCATTCTGTGGTGACAAATATGAAATTAATTTTTCACAGCCCATGGATGTTCTAGCAAAGTAAGTAAAATATAACCCATTCATACTTTATTTTTGTCACTAGATGAGCGCAAAGGGGATTTTGATGGCTGATCAGAAGATTTTTTGGAAGTTTCCTTATCTTTGGAAGATGGTTCAGAAGATTTTGAATTCTTAGGTGATGCATCAGATTTAGTTTTAGTAGAATCTGAATTTTTAGAAGATGAATCAGATGAAGGTTTAGAGGAACTCTTGTCTTTAGAAGCTTCTTGTTTGTCAACACTGCCTTCATGCTCTTTATCTGAGAAAATAAATTGAAAAATTATTTATCATTTTTCTGATTAGGTAACTTATATAAGTGTGAAAAAGACAAAAAATACTTACGAAATTTGCTTCTCCTATTAGCCATATCCAATCGTCGCTTCAGTTTACGGTTTATTTGAACATCTTTCATGTGGTCTATTTCTGAATAAGAAAATATTATGTTTAATAGAATTGGAGAAACATAAAAAACAAACACAAAATGAGAAATTGTCACAAAACTCACTGGTTAGAGAACTGATGTCAATGTACTCAGGTAGGTCGAGCTTCACTCTCATCTTCTCTATTTCCAATTTGTTGATCAGTCTGTGTGCTCTGATAGCTTCTTCTACTGTGGCGAAAGTAACTGTGGCAGTGGCTGAAAAAAGGCATTTTCAAATTAATATATCATCCTATGTAAAGTTCTGAGTTTTCAACATTTTTGGACATGCAACAAAAAAGATATAATTATTTAACCTTTATTTTTAATTAATACCATAATACCTGCAGCACAATGATATCTATCATACTATTTATGATAAATGCAGATATCATGGTTGCCATTAAATTAAGTTAAATAATGAAAAAAAATTTCATGCGTGTCCAAAAAAGTGGAACTGCCTGATAACTCGGAAACTTCCCTACATACAGAAACCATCAATGTATATTAAAAATCTTCAACATTTTGACTATAACCAATCATGCATTAATTTTTTAGTTAACATCAGATATTACAGTTTTACTCTTGGAAATGTATTCAATTGAACGAATGGTTGTGATTAGATGCATCAACTTTAGTTCAGAAAACTTATTTCACATAGTGAGGTATTAACTAATTAATTACACTAACTTAAAGGTATCAGGTTACCTATTCCAAATCACTCAAAATAATGTCCTTTAACCTAAAAAAAACATAGTAAAATGAGATCTAAACCATCACTGAGGAACTTTATGAAAAAGACGTTAGAAATGAATTGCTTTTCTAACGCAGTGAACTGATTTCAATCTCCTAGTTTTTTTTTATAAAATCCCAATTTTATCAGTTGAACCAGAACCAGAACAAATCTTAAAAATAGTTAATTTCAAATAACCTTAAACAAAATAGGTAAATGACTTAACTAAAACCTGAAATACAATTAACTCCTAACTGATATATAGTTATCAATGAAAATATAATCAACTATAGAAGATTTATTACGATACTCAAATTAGACAACAACATTTTGTAATCTCGTACAATAAAATATATAGAAGCATCACTTACCTTTATCAGGATCACTTTTATCCATGTGATATTCTGTGATCTGTCCACATTCTTGTAATAATCTCTTGAACTCATAGATACCAATTTGTTTGAAAATATTAGACACTTCCACTGTAACATTTGCTTTAATATCTGATACAGCAAACTTTATAATTTCTGCTTCCTTTGGGTCTGTCTCTTTTGTGTCATCCTTCTTCAAATCTTCTGCAACACTAGAGTAAAATTCAGCAAGAGCGTCTTCCTTACTTGCGTCCTTTTCCGTTTCTGCCTCGCTTTCCTTTGCAATAACAGCCGGAATGTTGATGCTGATTGTTGCCTTGGCTTTCTTAGCAGTTACTTTTTTAGTGGGCTTGGCTACAGTAGAAGAATTTTGAATGACTGTGCCAATGACTTCAGAGGATGCAGTGGGTGTAGTTATGGGAGGAGTGTTAGCAGTCATCGTCATTGGTGGTGGATAAGTAGGAACTGGAATCATGCTCACATACGGCATAGAAGGTGTGAACCCATTGCCAGTCATTGGTGGTTGCATGTACTGCATAGGAGGTTGGTAAGCAGTAGACTCACATCCTGGAGCAGAGTTTGAACTGTTAGTATTCAACTTCGAGGAATCTTTGAGTTGATCATTATTCCCATCTATCAATGAGTCTGCTAACTCACACATACTTTGTTCACCATCAGCAGATTGTTTTGAAACAGGTGGTCCAGTAGATGGCTTATTTGAGGGGTTAACTGGACCATTTGGTCCATAATTTCCTGGTACTGGTACAGCACCAACTCCATAAGGAGCACAATTAGGTGGTGGCCCTAGGTTATAAGACCCATAATTTCCTGGTCCAGGGACGTTGGGTCCAAAATAGCCAGGACTAGAGCCATTGGGCGCAATGTAGGCAGGACCAGAGCCATTGGGCGCAATGTAGGCAGGACCAGAGCCATTGGGCGCAATGTAGGCAGGACCAGGACCATTGGGCCCAAAATTACCAGGAGCAGGACCACTGGGCCCAAAATTACCAGAAGGACCACTGGGGCCAAAATTACCAGGAGCAGGACCACTGGGGCCAAAATTACCAGGAGCAGGACCACTGGGCCCAAAATTTCCAGGTCCACGGCCATTGGGACCAAAATTTCCAGGTCCAGGACCATTGGGACCAAAATTTCCAGGTCCAAGACCATTTGGCCCAAAATTGCCAGGTCTAGGACCATTTGGACCAAAATTACCAGGCCCAGGACCATTTGGCCCAAAATTGCCAGGCCCAGGACCAAAATTGCCAGGTCTAGGACCGAAATTACCAGGTCTAGGACCATTTGGACCGAAATTACCAGGTCTAGGACCATTTGGACCAAAATTGCCAGGTCTAGGACCATTTGGACCAAAATTACCAGGCCCTGAACCATTTGGACCAAAATTACCAGGCCCAGGACCATTTGGACCAAAACTACCAGGTCCTGGACCATTTGGACCAAAATTGCCAGGTCCTTGACCATTGGGACCAAAATTGCCTGATCTAGGTCCATAGTTACCAGGGTAATTAGGACCAAAACTTCTAGGTCCAGGACCATTTGGTCCAAAGCTATTTGGTCCATTACCAAAGGTAGATGGACCCATGTTTCTTGGTCCTGGTCCAATAGGACCATTTCTTGGAATAAAATTCATTTGACCATTAGGAGGACATTGGCCAGAACTGCCATAGTTTGAAGTTATTTGTGGTGTAGAGGCAGAAGATGATGTAACAGCATTAGGGCCTGGTGCAGCTGCACTGGAATCATCCTGAGAATTCTTTTCCCCACTTGTAGACATTTTGACAGTTAACACATTGAATATTGCATAGTAAGAGTTCTAATACCTTATCAAGTTCTGATATTCAATTTATCTGAAATTAAATAGAAGATTAAATCATTTAAATGGGATGACTAAAATAATAGGTGCGAGTGAAATCAAACAATAGCTATGATTGATATCAGCATAATTAATTTTATATAGTTTATTTATCTAAATAATTAAAGGAATATATATTTACTTTTAAAAACTCACATCCAGTGATCGACAAATATGTAGATCAATTTTTTCATGAGTCATTGTCACCATCTTTTTGAACCTTCTCGCACAATTATTATGCATAGAACGTTTATATATTTGCATGTAATATTGATAATTTTGAATCTAGATATTATTCATCTATATTAGGTTAAAATATTTCATATGAAAAATGAACGCATCTTCCCTTTAGCCCTTTCAAGTTTCCAGGTATGTATATATCCCATCTGACATTAAAATAATTGGGACATTTGGTATTCCTGAAAATACAATAATGATCAGGGTCCTATTGTTAGAATATACAAGAAAATTTCTAAGTAGTCTGGCAGGAAAGTAACTCTATGATCAAATTCACATGCCACCATTCATAGATAAATAAAAAAATGGTATAATAGTCAGTAACCAAGGATTGTGAAGTAAAAATATACAGGCAATGATGGATACTTTTCAAGTATGGATGAAGAAAATGAATCCTACGAATTTTTCATTCTGTCTCTTATGTCCCTTACAGAGAATATACGTTAATGCTTATTGTAACTTTAGCAAAGTAACAGAGAACATAAGAATAGACAGAAGAGAAGATAGAGATTGGAACTATCTAGTGAGTTATTACATCAATCAGGGTAGAGAAGTACTGGATGAACTGAAACTCATGCATAGCTAGCATGCAGATTGCAGACTTCATGCAAATCAGAAAAAGTTATTGGAAAAATCAATATAATGGTAAATCATACATATTGCAGAGCATTTGTTCAGTTAGTATTTGAAAATGAATAGCCATATAAATTAAACTTTTGCCACAAAAATACCAATTAGAAAGTGTTTGTAGTTATTTAAGAATATTTATTAGAAAAATTATATCGCTGGAACTATAAAGAACATAGAAAAAGCTAGCAAGTCTCAAACAGTGTGACAATGTTATAGCATGAGAATAGTAAAGCAATGGAATGGCATGCATAGAATATCATTGACAATTGCCTACTTCAATCTAAGAAGTAAAACTAAATTGAGATCTGAAAGACCTAGCTAACTGTTTAAGTTAATGCAATTTCAAGATTTAATGTTAGAATTAGAATTATAAGAAACTGCGTTTCCACTAGTTATTAGCTAGGTAAAGTAAGTTTTATAAACTCATTCATAACTTATTTTTTAGGAGTGGTTTAAAATTCTTTTTCCATTTGATATAGGTTATCAAATCAATATTTTCAGGCAAATTTTTTGTGTTTCTGAATGCAACGCTTATGCCAAATTTGTTCAAACATATCTGTTCATCACTGCAGCACTATTTTGAAGTAGTTTCAGGGCAAATTATTCAAGGCAATTCTTGCCAATGAAGACGTGTACTATTTCTGTACCACTAACATATTTCTTATGTTATGTCTCATTCAAAAACATTAACATTCCTTATGTGAAGATGGCATCAATTTTCTCTCTGAAATGAAGAAGGGAGAAACAAATTGAAATAATTGCAAAGCTTTAAATTGTTGTAGAATGGATGAAAGTAACATATAAAAATCTTAATTATATTTAATTCTCTTGCGACTAGATTCTATATAATTTTGTGTAATTATTATTTTTCATATTTCTGTAAATTTTAAATGTTGTAGTTAATAATCACAAGAAGTTTATGACTATTGTTTTAAATAGTAAAAGGGTTTCTATTGAAATTTAATAACCAGTTCAAAAATATTATTTTACATTAAGCTATCTAACATCTAAAAATTAGTAAATTACATGAATACCTGCATTCTAAGTTAGACTTTGAAATACATATGATAATATTTATGAATACTAAACTTCACATATGTTTAATTATTCCCTAAAAGTATCAACTGATTTAATAGTATGCAAAATGTGGACCCTAAAAATGTAGTTAAAATTTCTATTATACTAAAATCACAAATTTAAATAGCTATCTAAACTATACTTAATTATTATCTACCCATATAATTGATTTTTTTCAATAATGATTAGTAGTTCAGATAGAACATTTTATCAATATTTATATAGTTATTCATGTATATTAAATATTCATTTTGAAATTTTTATGTTTATTTATTTTGAATGGTAACTCACCTTAGAAACCATTTTCTCCATCAGCTTAGTAAGAAGTCTTGGCTCCAACATAATATATTTCTAGTCCTCCTATCTAAATATTATAGATTATAAAACCTATTCTGTGTCATCAATTAATTTCAGATGATTTTTCATATTATTGCTAGGTTTAAAATGGAAATGCATACAGCATTAAATAAAATGCATGAACTGAAATATATTTTGGAATTCAATCAGAATCGGCTTTATTTTCAACGGTTTGTCCATAATTATATAAGAAGGGAACTGACCACCTTTATGTAGTGAGTAAGCCATAAGAACGTCAAGCAAGTCTACATTATCATTTTGCGTGATGATTTATGTATTTTTTCCACGAATTATTGATTATATCAAAATTGATTTTATTTGAGAAGCATAAGAAATATAAAAAAAATAAGTTACCTCAATGTAGAATGGAATATATGAAAGTAATGTGCTATTAACAAAATAGTTGATATGAGTTTGATAGTCATTTATAATTAAGTTTTATATTATATATCTTAGACTTGATACATAAATTCTATTTTAATTATGCTTAGCTTCATTTAATTAAAGTTTGAAGTATTGTAAAATAAATTTATATTTTCTTTTTGAATTGATGTGTATTACAGAGTTCTATTATTTTTGCACATATATGGCTAATTTTCTCATTTACTACTGTGATTGCATTTGAATTGTACACTAATATGTAATGATACTATTAATTTATAATTTTGTTGTGTTAATGTGAATGCTAATACAAGGCACCAGGTCTGGGAGAATGCCAACTCTCCTTAAAGCAGATATTAATAATGCTTTATCCCTGCAGATAATTTCTTGAATATTCAAAGAGGAATTTTTGTCAATCATACAAAGATATATTTAACTAATTTAGTGATAAAGTGTGACTTAAATAATTCACTAATAGGATGTTTTTTAATTGCAGGTGAATAGACAAAAATTAATTTATACATATGCAAGATGCTTCAATGTGTCAACAGCCAAGCTATATATTTACTCAATATACCTAAAATGAAAATAAAGATTAGATAGTTAAGTCATCATTATTTCGACTTTTTACAAAGATATTTAAGTTAATTTGAGAAACTTAGTATTTTATATTATAATTAGTTCCCTATGCTTTATTCATCTATCATGGATCTATAATTGTAACACATATTTTAATAAAAATATTATTAAATCTAATGATAAATTATATATTATTTTTTGCTTTTTCGTCAATAAAATGTGATACTTCTGAATTTTCAATACTTCTGAAATATTGTTTTAATTCAAATTACTTTCAAGTTTCACTTTTATGACAATAAATATATTGTATGGAAAGCATCAGGGCTAACTATTATGTTATTATTGATAGGCTTAATTAAGGAAGCTTCAAAAGCTTCAACAACTGGTCAGGTTCTTTTTCTTTTGTTCATCAAATGAAGGATCTGAAGCTTATAAAATGTAGCTTCAGCCATACTTACTTTAGCGTGAAAGTTATAAAGTTACATTTTAGTATTTGCAAAATTTAGATGTTTTATCATGCGTTTTATGAAAACTTCTAATATTTTGATGATTCATTGAATCAAGTATTCTATTTAATGATAATACAAACATGTTTGGCAGAGGACTGTGTTCGGTTCTTAATATTTTGTTTTCTTTAGTTGCTGAGTAATGAAACACATATTATTTGTTATCTACTGAATTTAAATTAAATAACTAGGTATAAAATTTATGCTTTTACATGAAATCTTCTGACATAATGATGAAAACTAGTTTTCAATTTTCATTATTATTATTAGATTAACTTTAAATTGAATATAATGCTGAACAAAAACTAATTGATTTTATATCGAATATTCTAATGCCTAATAATATTCAAAACAACAATTTACTTTAAACTAATAGAAAATATATTTATAATAGTTATATACATGAAGCTATTAGTTCAAGATGAAGGGCAACAATTTTTTATCATTCTTTTAATGGATTGAAAGCTTGAATAGCCTACTTGAATTCGGATCTTTTTTGTAATTCAGTGCTATTCATATAGTAGTTACTCTAGAATCATTGAATAGGTGCTATTCTATCTTAAAATATATGGCTATTTGAAAGGAGATCTTACAATTAGGTAAAGAAAAAACTTAAACTGTAGCTATACACTTTGAAGTCAGAATATTGTATTTTTGTTTATTTTTGTCAGGAAACCACTCCTGTTGACATTTCTGTAAGTTCATTTCTTTTTATTAAATTTGTTCTTTTTGACTGGAAATTTGTAGAGATGTGATGAGATGAAATGGATGATATCATTCCTCATCCTGATGCTAGTGTACGGAGTTGGTTTGAATCCATCAAAGGTAGAGTCGGGAGGAAACTCAGGCTTGATGTTGAAGTCCCCAAGAGTATGCAGAAGATCTTGGTGATGCTCAAACATAGAATTGGTGAGATGGTAGAGCCAATATCTTTTGGAATCCATCATGAGGGTGGGCTTAAATTCTTTGAAGAACATTTGAATGTTAAGAGAGTACTGGTGTGTGTAGTTAGTCATTTGAGTAGCAAAGACTGGTGTTGGTACTATGGCAGGGTTTGTCTTTGTGTTGTAAGTGTAGAAATCTACACACTGAGGAACTGTAAAAACAACAGTCAATCTGGGATATTGCTTAGCCCATTTATTACGGTACTTCATAATTAAATCAAACACCTCATTCTTGTTTGGCATCACAGGTTCCAAAATCGTGTTAGGTCCATCCAATATATTTTGTGCAAACTCCCTAAATAGACCTATGACAATCATTACTTCTACTTCTTGGGTGAGAGCTGCATCAGCATCTCTGAGAAGCTTTGGCAGTTGCTCAAAATGAACAGGAATCACCTGCACCTTGCTAGTAATTCCAGAGTCAGCAGACCCTTCAAATTTGAAAATGTGAGAGTCGCCAATGATCAGGATTTTATTGCAATCAGCCCAACATTCGATGTTCGTACTGCAGTGATCCTGATTTATTCAGGCGGGTAATGGGGAGAAATATTTTTTAGTAAAGCTTTCTAAAAAAGAATAATGAATTACCAAGAATAGGATTTCTTAGTAGTAATGAATATTGAAATAAATATTTTCTGACAAATTATAGCTAATGATTGGTTATGTTTCTCAGTGAATACTGAATAGCTAGTTACTTAATTTCTTGTGATTGATATCTTCAAGATATATTCAATTTCCATACTTTACGATCCTATTTTGAAGACATATCTAATATTTTTACTGAATATTGTTTCTCCTATAATTTAATCTAGCTATTAATTCAGAATGATATTATTAAATATTCCTTATTGTTCATGAAAAGAAGACTTGTGTTTAGCTACATTATATTTGTGACTTGTGATTAAAAGTATTAATAATAAATTTAATTCAAAAGATAATTACTATGAAATTAAACTTACTAAGCTAAAACTGATAATTGATTCTTCTTTAACAAAAATTTATTTATTGCAGATATAAATGGTAGTTACAGTTAAAACTAAACTGTATTATTTAATTTTACAATTATAAGCTGTTCTGTTACCTTACTGATGAAGATATATTTCAAAGTCTTATAACTATTACCTAATTCAAGAAGATTACTATTTGAATAAGAATCAAGTTATTACTTCTTGATATCAATTATTATTTAATACATGACATTTCGCTTTTTAACTTAATAATTTAAAATTAGTAATATTTTCAATTAAAAAAGTTAATTATTATACTTGCTATTGGATAATTGCATTGCTTATGGTCAGAAGGATGTTTTTTCAGCAGATTCTTACTTTTAGTTTGAAAAAAAAATTAATGACCAAAAATTGGAATAAAGTTCTCAGAAATAATATTTTCACTATTTGGTATCTAAGATAAATGGTAACTAATTCCTGTATAATTGCAAGGTAGATACTTTAAACCTTTGTCAGTCAACTAACCAGTGACAATATGTGATCAAAAGAACAATATAGATCAAGGTTTATTTCTCTGACTTTTTTAATGTAATTTAGTAAGTAGCTAGTAGGTACTTGATTATTCATGGTGTGTGATTGTATGTTTAACTTTTGATTGCTTTTATTCTGTTTAACAAAGTTCCAGAAATATTGGTCTAGCAACTATTTCTTGACTAACTTAATATAGCTATTATTCATTAAATTCTGAAGGAGCAATTATTATAGTTGATGAGTCAACTTATCGTTCGGAATTAGCTAAAAATAATTGATAACATAACTTAACGGAGAACCTCATAGCTAATCACAAATAAATTCCTAATGGAATTAACTATGAAATATGGTAAAACTACACAAACTTTTTGAAGAGTTGAATGAAAAGCAAGGTTGATAGAAGATAAATTTAGACTTACCATGTCACATTTGATGTTGGCGAGCGTCTGCTCAGCATGAGTTGATAAGTGACCCGATATCTTCTCCCAGGCTTGCTCTGACATCTTCAGACCATCAACAAGAGAGCCCCTGTACAGAGCTCGTGACGGATTGTTATGGTGCAATCCAATGCCACTGGACAGAGTCCTGTTAAAATCATAGACAAAGCAATTCTTGCAGACAGATATCATCTCGGATTTTATTTTCTGATAGGATTCCATGATTTGACTGTTGAAGTCACCTAATCTGTCAAAATCTTGAGAACTGAGTTTTCTCAAAGCTTTGTTAAATTGAAGAAAGTCAACATAGGCTGGAATGGTGAAAAACACCCGTAACTCAGGATCCAATACTTTGATTCTCAGTGTGAACCTCTTTATGCTGCTCATCACTTCCGCTTGATTTGGGTTTCTCATCATCATTTTGATTTTGCTATTAGCTTCATTTATGAAGTCATGGTGCATTCCCACCACCAAAATCATCTTGTAGGATCTGTTGAGATGCATGTAGACAGTGGTGAAGAGCTTCTCCAACACAGCGTGAGGATAAGCATGAATATTGGCAACATTCTGGAGAGTTGGGGATTTTTCATACAGAGTTTTGGCTCGCATGTCTCCAACCATCAGAACTTGTTTTCCAGGTGATGTCTGAGAGGAAATAAAAAATTTACTGTAGTTATTCATGGATGATTTAAAGAAAGCAAAGAAATTCGAGTATTGTTATTTGAACCAATTGACGAGATTTATTTTTCACAGTCTGAAAACATGCGCAAGTAAATAAGGTAAAAGAGTTCTCATACTCGGCAACTTAGCTCCTCATTTAGCAATCTACATTCTTTACATTTGTAACAGCAGAGTGTTACCAATTTAGCTATAGATTAACTAAAAAAACTCTGAAAATTCATGACTATTATTCTACAACTGGTAACTCCTTTTAAACCATGCTACCCCCACTGAATTATTCTCAAGCTGATGAAATAGTTCATGACACACTCACAAGAGGGACAGCAAAAAAATAGCTACCATATTCCAATTAGGACTGATATCAGTACCATATACAATTTACATCTCTTCTAATATAAACACAGATTGCTGCATTTTGGACATGCAAAATGTTGAATTGTATCTTTATAAACTTGCCATTTAAAAATTCAACTAAAATAAATTAT
This sequence comes from Caprella mutica, assembly GCA_947561585.1. Classification (NCBI taxonomy): domain Eukaryota; kingdom Metazoa; phylum Arthropoda; class Malacostraca; order Amphipoda; family Caprellidae; genus Caprella; species Caprella mutica. The sequence goes on from CANNZV010003571.1 coordinate 58,784, forward strand.
TGATGCTTTGTTTATGCTAACAAAATTGAGGCATCATTTGTTTCATAAATAAAATAATAGATAGCAAAGAGCATAAAACAAGAAATATAATTTGAATTATATTACCTACAATTTTGCAATAATCTAACAACTTAGCAATTAAACTTTTATTTATTGTAAAGATAAGTAAATGATAACAGTTACACACCACAATGAACTCCTTGTCACTCTGCACCCGCATCCTTTTCTCACTCTCAGGGTTAGTAGAGTGCCTGCTGTCATTTGGTCTCTTTCCATTTCTGTCGATAGTGAGAGGTGGTCTATTAAATTTTAAATATATCCAAAAAGCTGTTCCACATAATTTTCTGGAGGCATATTATCAAGACCAATTATTTTTTGAACAATGAGATATTAATACATAATGGCTGTCTGTCACTGTTCACGAACCTTCCTCTCTTCTTGTTTATAGCTTCTAGTAATTTTTCTCTCGACTCTGAAAGTTTATCAGTAGTTACGACAAGTAACTTCACTGACTCTGTAGGTTCTGGAATGTTCTGTGGAAATTTAAAAAAAATATTTCAGTGGTGAATTTTTTTAATATATTACAGTTAGCTATGAGTCAATAGTGATTGAAGATGAGAATAAATAATAACAACAAATGGAAGATAGATCTCAAGTTTGTTCAGGGTAAGAAAAAACACATGATCCATAATCAGTATAACTTTTCATAGCAAGTGAAGCCAAAGAAGACTTAATATTTCAAGTTTGCACTCTCACCTCGCATAAAATATTGTGCAAGAAAGAAGCCTCAT
>CANNZV010003571.1:60316-89382 GCA_947561585.1 Caprella mutica
GTCGATGCACCCTCATCCATATGTACAATGGTGAACTCAAGACCTTTTGAGGAAACAATAACTGGCTTGAGACGTACAGATTGCTACTAAGGAAATAGATGTATAATTTTTTTAACAATACATTATCAATCTACGATAGCATTTTTTCAATTATTGGAGTTATATTCTTTTATGAATTTTCAAAAAATAAAACCAGATTTTACAATAATAATTGAATGATTTTTTAACAAATTTAGTGATTACAAATAATTTTCATAATTTTTTCTATTATTACTCCTATTATTTCTCTATTGAAGACAATATTTTTCCATTAAAAATAAGAATAATAATATAAACTGTTTCTGATTGAAGCCAGTTTTAATATTTCTTCACTTTATCAAATAATGGCAAGATAGAAAAAGACAGGAAAAATATACTTGAGTGATTAAACAATGAAACAGTTTAAGTCAGGGGTGGGCAAATGCAGCACTCAGTGCTATTTTGGCACTCAGAGTGGCACTCGTGCCCACCAGGGAAAAAGTGCTTTTTTTTCTTCTAAAGAAAATTTAGAATTTTTAGCCCTGATTGCTCTATAAATTAAAATGATAATATAGAAGAGTATGGTCAACTAATTGAAGAACAGTATATTTGTAATGACCTTGATACTTTGATAGTAAATTTTATCCGTTAATAAGGTATTTATTGTTTGTTACAATAGTGCCGGTGTTTAATTTATTTACCTCAGTCTCTTTTTATCTAGATCAGTTAATTTTATATCTTTCATACGCATGTCTAGGGACATTCAAACACTGTGCTAAAAATTTATGCAATCATTTTTAATTCCCTTTTTTAATAAGTTAGGTAGCCATAGTAATTTATCTTGTGAATTTATGAGTTACTTATTATTATTTATGCAAGATAGCTTATTTTTGTTTTTATTGTGAATAATTTTCACATGAAGAAAAAATTTATTATATATCATTTATTAATTCTTTATAATGCAAATGATAAATCTACTACCAATATTTATGTGCAAAATATTTACCGTTGTACATGTACGTACTTCAATTGAATCTACCACCTCATTATATAATTATTCAGTATCCCAGCAATTTAGAAAACGAAAAGAAAATTGGCACTGAAATTCCATCTTTCGGCACTGAAAAACACAATGTGTGCCCACCCCTGGTCTAAATAGTAGGTAACTATTGGATCCAAATTTTTCTTAAATAGTTCTATTAGTTACACACATGCATCACATTACAGAATATTTTAGGATACAAATTTAACAATTATCTTAAACAAATAATATTGTTATTAGTTGGCCGTTTGATTATGGTAGATAATAAATAAAAAGTTAAAGCAGTAGTGAACTCACCAAATTTTCGTTTTTTAGGAGGTTTTGATGGTTCCTTTTTTTCTTCAGTGGTGAGGGTTTTTATTTCCTCATCAGCAACTGTCATCTCTATTGAGTTTTCCTCATTGTCTTTCTTCTCTTCTTCTTTGGACGAGACTCCATTCTGTGAGAAAAAGAAATTGGAGAAGATTCTCAGGAAAAAAAAAAAAAAAAAAGAGACAAGATTTGAATAAAAGAAATGATATACATTATACAAATTAACATTGAATAAAATTAACTATTGATGAACATTTTGGTTACAATCTATCAGATTAGTTTGGAAGCTATTGAATTGAACAAAAATAAAACATAGTTATATAAAGTAGAAAAGTTAAGGCAATTCAACAAGAAAAAAAAAATGTGACAATAACAGATATAAAATAAAAAGAATCAATAGAAATGAACTAAATCCTCACAATTAAACCAATGCTGTCAATCAAATCAGTCAAATAATTGAAATGATAAAAAATTAAGAATAATTAATGTAAAACATGAACAAATAACAGATTCCATGTAATACACAGACTACAGAATTGATATTCATCGAACGTTAGAAAGTAGCAGAATATCTTTAAGTATTATTCTTACCGCTGCATGAGATTGTACATCTGATATTTGAATGCCATATCCATCATCACTCTCCATGTTGTCTGAAGTTACTTCTGCTAACCTATTTCTGTTAAACTTTGTAGTTTCTTCACTAGGAGACAATCTAGATAAAACACTGCCTTGAGCTTTGCCTCTCATTATACTATAGAGTTTCAGAGTATAGATACTTCAATTAGAAAGATATTTAGATCTAGAGCACAGATCTAAACCTGGTCACCAATTTATTTATTATTTTAGTAGGGGTTTAACGTCTGCTTCGGAACCAAAGGCCATATCGCTGACGTCAAAAGGAAATTAAATACAAGGGACTGGAAGAAGCAGTCAGAGAGCAAAGTGGCTCCATGAACAAAATCACTTACCACCGTCGGTGACAATGCTCATGGATGCAGAAAAGCTACTCCGTGAATGCAGTCACTTACCAAGGAATGTGACGAAACGGGACACAAGCACCGGTGGCTGCACTCACGGATGGAAGAGGAAAATGAAGAGGTGATAGTAAATGAAGCCTACGAGCCTACCTAACACAAAATCTAAGACCTCGTAGTTGAAGAGCATAATACTAGCGCTATCCTCTAAAACTGCAAGTAGCGTTAAAAAATGATAAACATGGTAAAAATGAAAAAAGACAATCCATAATCCAAATTACAACAGTTCGGGGCCCAAGGGACGCCACCCCCCTTCTCTTCCATTCACCACAGACAGCTTCATGATAGAGCCCCTGGGGGCTGGTCACCAATTTAGCCAAGTAATATAGCATGGCTCATAAACTCTCCATTTTTGTGTCAAAAAAAAAACATAATTTCTCTCAGAAATAATCAAATTACCATAAATTCTCTCCAAAATAAGATTGTTGCACAGGGGATAAATAAATAATTTTAAAAAGGCTATACTTCATCACTGGGATATTCAGATCTTGATATAACAGATAGGGTAATCCAAACTGGAGAAGCTGATAAAGTGTTCTCCAAGAAATTCTATATATTTCTTTTCATTCTCAGCAAAATACATGTAAATATAGGACTCAAGGTGTGGAACTATGTAAATAATACATGTAAATATAGGACTCATGGTGTGTAACTATGTAAATAATACATGTAAATATAGGACTCATGGTGTGTAACTATGTAAATAATACATGTAAATATAGGAATCATAGGAGAAACTTAACAATTGTTTGAACAAAAAATGTTAAAATGTGGCATATTTTGAAGACTGGTGACAGACAGATGGAGACTTTTCAAGAAGACAATTTAAATAAAATATCACACAGCCATCATCTTTTAGAGGTTGGCAAACTACAAGCCAAACCAATTTTAGGCTAGGCCCATATTTGAAATAAAAAATATCTTAGAAATAATACAAAATGTGGCTTTAGACATATCTGAGTTTTGAGCCTTTGAACGATGAAATGCAAGCCAATTAATTAGCTCTTTTTATACACCACATTTAACTCCATTAGTTAAATGTGGTGATCAATGACCTGGCTCCACATGTTTCAAAGTGAGTCAAGAAAGTCACAAGTTTAGGGAGAAAATGGATCCAGGTCACCACATTTAAGATTAAAACTACTTTATGAGTGATCTACTTGTAATTAAAAACTTTTTGCCGGTTTTCAACTAATTTCATCTCACGAAAGTTGCCGGTATACATTACTATAATACTGGTGACTTTCCTGACTTACTTTGAAACATGGCCTATGCAGCTAAGTAAAATAGTACGGCTCATAAACTCTCCATTTGTCTCTCCAGCCCAGACTGCAGGAACTGGTAAAGTGTTCTCCAAGAAATCCTCTATTTTGGCTTCTGTTCTCAGTATAATGCATGTAATTTTAGGAGGAAATTAAGGATTGTTCGCACATAAAATGTTATAAATCTCCCATATTCTGCAGACTGGTAGACTCCAGCTCTCTCCAAAATTAATCCAATTTCTCTCCAAAATGATAAAGTTATCATCAAAATAACATTGTAACATAGGAGAAAAGTAGATGTTTCTCTCCATTTGCAATTTAAGGGCTTTAAATAACTCGCCATTAAAATGGAAAGTTTAAACATGATTTATTGAGGATAATTTTAAAATTTTGTAGAGAAATTTATCATTTTGACCTTTTTTAGAAAAATTTATCGGCCTGCCATCTGACAGTCTGCCAGACTGGAGAGACATATGGAGAGTTTTTACTAATTTACTTGAGCTACAAACGGCACAGTCTGCAGAATATGGGAGATATTTCATATTTGGGATATTCTCAACCCAGTGTGAAAATAATGTCTCCACAGAGGGACAGACCGAATTTTTTTTTTTAATAGAAATTGGAATTAGGAAGCAGCAAATAGTGTGGCTAATTGGCTACCTATAATATGTAATATGGGAACATAGGAATCAAATAGGACTTGGATGCAGGAATATTCTTCAAATCCTGTTGTACTTTTCAGACTCTATTTTAACGGAAAAGAATAGACAGTTGAGAATGAACGGAAATGAATAGACAGGTAAGAAATTAAGATTTAAGAAAGAACGGAAAAGAATATACAGGTAAGCCAAGTAAAATAGTATGGCTCATAAACTCACCATTTTTCTTTCCAAAAATCACCAAGTTTCTCTCCAAAATGATCAAATTATCATAAATTCTCTCCAAAATAACACAGGAGAAAATTAGATATTTTTTGCCATTTGCAATTGAAGGGCTCAAAATAACGACAAACTTACCAGTTACCATTAAAATGGCGAGTTTGGACATGCTTTATTACCTGCCGGCTGGCGGCTGCCACTTGGCAGGTAAGAATGAACGAAAAAGAATAGTCAATAGACAGGTAAGAATGAATTTCTTGGAGAACAGTTTACCAGTTCCTGCAATCTGGAGAATAGACAGGTAAAAAATCTAAGAATGAATGGAAAAGAATAGACAGGTAAGAATGACATAAAAGAAGACATGAAAACACCCTAGACTGTATTTCATGGTAGACTCTATTTTGAAAATAATATCCTATCAAAGTCGGTGGATTTTTAGATATTTATTCTTATGTTACTATTAATTTTTGGTGGAAAAATTCCAGTCTGCAGACCAGTCTGGAAAAATAGGTACTTTCTGATGAACTAATTACTCTGTTGGAGTTTTACAGACTTTAAAAATTAATAGTAAATTGCTAAAAATAGCATAATCCGCCAAGTAATAAAGCATGTCCAAACTCGCCATTTTAATGGCGAGTTTGTGACAGTTATTTTGAGCCCTTCAAATGCAAATGGCTAGTTTTATCTATTTTTCTCCTATGCTACAATGTTATTTTGGAGAGAATTTATGAAAATTTGATCATTTTGGAGAGAATTTGTTGAATTTTGGAGAGAGCTGGAGAGACAAATGGCGAGTTTATGAGACATACTATTTTACTTGGATAATCCGCAGCATTTAGCATAGAGAGTTCATCTGTTAGCCTATGCAGTTTTCCAGACTGGTCTGCAGAATGGAGCATTTTTCTAAGACTCTCTAGTCTCTGCGCCATATTGTGTTTGGTAAATTGGTGGTAAATTCTAATGATATCTCGGGAGATATTCAATTTCTCTAATAAAAAAAGTCCTGTAATGTCGGAGGATATTTGGCTATTTATTCCTATATTACCATTAATTTTTGGAGGAGAAACTGGAAAAATGTTGGAGGACTAGACAAATTGATGAAAAATGTTGGCAGCTATTTCTCAGATTTTTGAAAAAGTCAGAAGAGTTCAGTGCACCAAATACAAACTGGTCTCTGTGTGAGTTTTTGATTTAATTTTAAAAAGTAATTCCTATGTTAGTAATGTTACCATTAATTTAGCTGCGGGAGATCTCGAATTAATTCCTATATTACCATTAATTTAGCTGCGGGAGTTTCTGTCTTCTGAATCTGCAACCGAGAGTCAGAGAGTAACTGTCTCAAATTAAAATCTCTGCGGGAGAAGAGACACATTCTGCACACTGGGAAAAATTGATAAAAATGTTAGTGGATCAGTCAAATTACTGGAAATTTATGATGGATTTTTTCAGCTTTTTCAAAGTCAGTGGAATTTTGTGTACCAAAATACAGACTGGAAAACATCCAGTCTGCAAAGTGTGGCAAATTCAAATACTGGCATGTTCTGCAGACTGGAGAGACTCTTGAGAAGGTCGCAATTAAAAATTAAAGGGCCGCAATTTACCAAATTAGTGAAATTACCTGCGTCATGCGTGAGCAGCGTGACCCTATACACATATCAGTATTCAGTAGCAATATTTCAAAAATAATCTCCCACAAGACACAAGCTCAGTTTTGCCCCCGATTCGGATTTTGGACATTTCGTAATCGTGTTCTTATCAATCTTATGAACCGTCCTTTGGGTCCGTTCTACGGTTCTGGTGTTTCTACGCACCGGGTATAAGTTATAACCTCTGAGTTATTATTGATAACATTTCATTATTTAGAATGATATCATACATTATTTCTACCTAGGTAACTAGGAAAAGAGTAGAAGTGTAAACAGAAACAGTAGCTAACTTTAAAGTTTAAACCTCATTTTCTTGTCTTTCTGCCCAAAACCACAAGCTTCTTCTTCTCAATGAGGTGGATGAAAAACCACCTATAATCTAATGGTCAACAGGAATAGTTGAACCGTTTAGCCTGACAATTTCTTAAAACCACAAGCCTTTGCCATCATGCCATGGAAGTTACAAGAAAGAAGCCGAAAAAAATCTGAAAACATTTGTCAAAGCAATTTAGGGTTCGTATTAGTTACCGGTACAAAAATCTATCAGAATCACACGGATTAATTTGCTTCAATCATATGAAATGTAAATAAAAATTATCTGTTAATATCGTTATTCTTATATAAACTTTATTTAAAGTAACATGAATTATATGACACGACTCTTTGATATTATTAGAACATTAATTTTTGTTTATATACCTCATAAGTTATACCTAAGTATACATAATAAATATAAAAATTAATACGTACACTCAGGATACAAGAACATAACGGGTATGGTAACTAGAAGACGATGCAAAAATATGACGTCACCAACATAACACATTTCTTGTTTGTGACTGAGAAGCTCATAATTCCTAATATTTGCATGTTAATATCGAGAAGTTTAAAGTCATTTTACAATTAAGGATTTCGTGTAAAAGAAAAGCGAAAAAATAAGGTCTTAAACATATACTACCCAGGATCCTAAACTAGTGCTAGTTAACTGCTAAACTGTAGCTCTCCTATGAATAACAATTAAGGAATAAAAATGGAAATACAATTTAACCTATTCCTAGTTATAGTAATTGATAAGAAATTTTTTTTAGAAGTGACTAACTTTAAATAGGTAGTCCCATGTTTCAAAGTGGTCAGAGCCGCCCTGTCCAGTTACGCCGTGGTCACGTCAAACTAGATTCGATGAGCTGATTACCATACCCTATATGTTACTTTATCCTGTGTGTGCATACTAGTGACCTAACTATAAAAGATATTATACCTAATATAGTAACCCTACAAACAATGGTCTGTCGATTCGATGGAACAATCCATCGATTCGATATCCCAGGCAATCGAAAAGAAATCGAATCGATATACGTTGTTTATAGGGAATTAGATGATGTGCATCCGTAGAGTGCATACCTTCGCCATCGCTTATAAATGACCTTGATCTTGACCTTTTACTCGCTCACTCTCAAAATCTGATTAAATGGTTAATTCGACTGGATTATAATCAATCGTTCCACCAAATTTAAGGTAATTTGGTTGAACAATTTTTGAGATATTAAAGGGGCAGTAAATTTTATAAAAAAAACTGTAATTTTTGGTAATGAAAATGTTGTTAGTAATTAGTTGTATATACACACGAGAGTTTATACTTCATATATATAACTAACACCAGTGAAAAAAAAAAAATTGGTTTATTGGGAATTGTTGTTTACAATCCTGATCAAATGTTATCAATAAGAAATATCAATTATTCGAAATCAATTAGTACAAAACTATAATAACTAGGTAGTCTAGTCAGTAGTGTGGTAGCTAGGAGGCTAGGCTGTAAGTTTTTAAGTTTAAAGGTCCTCTCCAGGCTCCGGGGAAAAAATGAGTTTATAACATAATATTATAGAACTAAGGTCTACGATCATTATTCTGCAAACCGCATATAATTCGGTTCAGTATATATTATATAATTTGTTTTTAAAGATTTTTAATGCTTTGTGAGCAACAATTGAGCGAATCACTAATCTGATGCTCGAGAAGTAGATTGTACACTCTTTGTTTTGATTACAAATTTGAATTTTATAAATAAACCATGCGTTTTCGACCTTTATTCAAATTATTTAAGATATTAATTGTTTCCTAAAGTACATAAACGTTTCTATTATAAGTTCTTCAATTTTATACCTTTACACGAATATTAAGTGGATTTATTAAACCTAATACCTAGTTGACAATCAAAACAAATGGTGTACATTCTTTTTCTTCAGGCTGAAAATTTCTTAAATTTGTAAGTCGGAAGTAAAATAGGTTTTGTAGAGTTTTGATTATATAAATCTTTAAAATCATATAAAATTAAAAATATGCTACCAATTTCGATGTGGTTTGCAGCAAAATGATAAGAAACATTAGCCTCGTCGAATAAAGCAATAACACTATTTGCTTGGAGAGGACCTTTAAAAGTTGTAGTTTAACGATCACGTGCGTATGTGCGTCATTGTTTTGCTCAATCTTTTGTTTACAATGGACATTTAGTAAGTCCAGGGTTGATCAGTACGTGGCGCTGCATTTGCGAATTAATTAATCTAATTTTTTTTAATAGGCATTTAAAAAATAAAATAACAACATTTTATTCTATTATGAATGTCCCTTTATCGATTTATCATCATGAGAGAAAAAGTTTGTCTAAAGGTTTACCACCCCTTGAATGACCTTGACCTTTAACCTGATCGCTCCCAAAATATAATAAACTGTTTCCTGGATAAGGAACAATCGTCTTTCCTACCAAATTTAAGGCAATCATTTTTGAATACTTTTTGAATTATTGAGTTATAAAATGACCTTGACCTTTTGCCGGGTCTTACCCAAAATTTGTCAGATGCTTCTTGATCATTTAAGATGCACTACTCTTACAAATTTTTGTTTCAAACCTACTTTGTTAATTCTGTCATCTGGGTTTCAAATTGGTAAATAAAATTGAAATATGACAATTAAGGACAATTGAGGTACGTACTTTGTGTACGTGGCGTACGTCATAACAGCAAGATTCTAAAATCACACCTATATAAGAACATTGATGGGCGCTAAAATATAAAAAAATACTTTATTTACTGCCATAATAAAATACCCCTATAAACAACGTATATCGATTCGATTTCTTTTCGATTGCCTGTGATCTCGAATCGATGGATTGTTCCACGGTACAGGAACATAATCGGGTATAGTACCTAGCAGACGACACAAAAATATGACGTCACCACAACAACACATTCCTTGTTTGTGACCGAGCGGCCCATAATTCCTCGTATTATCGAGAAGTTTGAAGTCATTTTATAAGGGTTTCGTACAAAAGAAAAGCGAAAATGGCGTTTGTACCTCAAAGTTGAATATATAGATATAATTCAGGTGTGTTTTTATTGTTAATTTCTTTAACTTATCTATAAGAAATAGGGTCTTTAAAATATGCTATCTAGGAGCGTAAAGTAGTGCTAGTTAACTGCTAAATTGTAGTTCCTATGAATAACAAATAAGGAAAAAAATAATGGAATACAATTTAACCAATGCCTAGTTAGTAATTGATCAGAAAAAAGTTAAATTTAGAAGTGCTAAGTTTAAGTAGGTTCTCCCATATTTCAAAGTGTGGTCAGAGTCGCCATTTCCAGTCATCCGGTGGTCACGTCAAACTATAGATTCTATCAGCTGATTACCATACCCTATGTTACTGTATCCTGGATTGTTCCATCGAATCGACAGACCGTTGTTTGTAGGGACAGTATCCAGTGTGTTTCAACATTTTCTATATTTTTCAGTTGTTTTTATTCATAGTTATTCTGGCAAAAAAGAAAAAAAAATAATACATCAAAATTTTCAGGAAGAGTGGATTTTTAATGATTAATAACAAGAAATACATATTATAGAAGGTGCTGGAAGTGGCCTCTATTTTGCTGCACACAGAGATTCGTCCGCTTCAAAACATTAAGTGCTACACTCTGAAGGACATTCTCGCGATTTTCTTCTGAAAATATTTTCACAACATTAATAAGTTTGTCCACTGTAGTTGGTTTTGCAGAATACTGTACAGTTCTTTTTGAGCTAAGGCCCAATAATAAAAATCCAAAGGATTCAAATCTGGAGAATGCGTTGGCACGCAATCTGTGTCCCACGGCTGATTACTATGCCTCCAAACTTGTTCAACAGGAATTCTTTGTTGAACAAGAATGCCTCCTGCCATGCATCCATCATAAACCTTGTCTTGTAGCACATGAACGAAAGGTGGGCCAAATATTTTCTTGCAGCAACTTATGGTAGCAGTCTCCATTCACTATCTTGCGTCTTCCATTTTCATCCATGAAGGCATGAACGACTGGCACTTTTCGTTTACAATAGCAACAAAAAGCATAACCTTCTCATCATTTCTATTGTTAGATTCGACAATCTCGTTGGGACTAGTGTAAGATTTTTCCAATGTGTTTCTCTAGTCTTAGAAAGTGTTTTATTATATCCACTTCTAAGCTAGACACTTATCTTAATTATTACCTATCTAGATATAGCCTATCTTATTTTCTTCTTTTCCAGTTCTAATTAATACATAAATAAATGATGAATTAATAAATGTGACAATCAAACAAGAGTAAATTTTTATCTATTTATTCCTATTGTACTCAGCTTATGTCTTGAGTCAGATTGGTCCGTAGTTTTGGTTCGAGTAGTTCTCGAGTGAGGTATCGCTGCAGTGATAAACTTTGGTACTTCCTTCGTGCGTAACAATCAGTTATCGCTATGTAGCCAAGATTGGTGTTTGCTGCGTCCGTATGCTAGGGTTGGAACTAAAGTATCCGTAGCTTTGTTAGTTCTCCGTATGTTAAGTCGTGTTTCCGTAGACTAGAATGTGCTGGTCTCTCTAGACTAGCGTAGACTTGGAATTGACTGTCTCCGTAGACTGGGAATGACTGGGAATTTACTGGCTCCGTAGACTGGGAATGACTGGGAATTTACTGGTTCCGTAGACTGGGAATGACTGGGATATGCGTCTCTCTAGACTGGGAATGACTGGGAATTTACTGGCTCCATAGACTGGGACCCTGGAATAATAAATCCAGTAAGACATTTGGACTTAAATTTCCTTCAACAATTTGCCAAAATAACAATAAAAAATAAAAAGAAAAAATTATTCTTTACATTATAATCAACTGAAATAATTTACTAATTTACCAATTATTGTGAATTAAGATTTATGCCAGTTAAATAGCAATAATTAAAACTAATGTTTATTAATTAGGTTGAGTTGAATTATTATTTGGCATTTTTCATGTTCATAATAAATAATTAATAATAATTGTACCTAATTTAATATGAGAAGTAAATTACTTTGGCAAATGTAGAAGCATTAAAAATAGTTTGTACTTAATATTACAATAGTTGAGAATTGAGCAAAATGTTACTCGTCAAATGGCCTTTTAATTATTATAATAAATAATTAAATTCCTAATCCTGAAGTTGAAATATGTTGTGTAAAACTTGGTTGAAATATATTAAATATGCATTGAATTAGAAGAATAGTATTAACAAATGTTATACATTTTTAATACTGTCAGAAGTTATCCCAACTTATGCAGTTTGGTCAAATGTTGGCGGTTGGTCATGTTCTCAAACCTGGGAAACATGATGTAAGAAAAGTCTGGGGTGTGTACTGACTTTTCCAAAATGGGAAGTAACGTAATTCTGATTGTGAATAAGGATACTAATTCTAATAATAGTTTGTTATTATAATTAACTATATTAATAATGTTAATTGGAGGTAATTAGCTAATAAATCATATAAATATCAGTATATTTATGGCACTAGCTAATATGGCAATTAAGTATAATAAATATGGCATTATTAAGAATAATATTATACGAATAACTTGAGGGAATAATTATTAGTTATATATTTACCCAATGTTTCTTTAGCTAAGAAGATTTGGGGAATTGGTTTGGAGTTAATCCTAGGCTGTGTTATTTACTGTTTTTCAGAAATAGTGTTTATTTCTTTGTAATTAGTAAGTTGTATATAAATTGGAAGGTGTTATGTCTGCAATAAAGGTATTAATAATTGGTGAGAGTTTATAATCTAATTTTAGTTCACAATCACTAGCACTGTATCGGCACTCTTCACTCTGTTGTATCAGACTCGTTAATGTAGTTTAACCGGTAAAAATTATCCTTACAATCTTTGGGCGGAAACTAAACAAAGGGTAGGCCTAATTGTATTTAGCGCGTATGTTTCTAGAGTGTTGCCATAAGTTTAGAAATACCTTTGAATTTTTAATTGCGTTGTATTTGGTAGTTGTAATTGATTATTAATGATTAGTTGTTGTTAATTAATTATGCAATAATCGGGTTGTGACCACTTGTAAGATTTTTCCAATGTGTTTCTCTAGTCTTAGAAAGTGTTTTATTATATCCACTTCTAAGCTAGACACTTATCTTAATTATTACCTATCTAGATATAGCCTATCTTCTTTTCTTCTTTTCCAGTTCTAATTAATACATAAATAAATGATGAATTAATAAATGTGACAATCAAACAAGAGTAAATTTTTATCTATTTATTCCTATTGTACTCAGCTTATGTCTTGAGTCAGATTGGTCCGTAGTTTTGGTTCGAGTAGTTCTCGAGTGAGGTATCGCTGCAGTGATAAACTTTGGTACTTCCTTCGTGCGTAACAATCAGTTATCGCTATGTAGCCAAGATTGGTGTTTGCTGCGTCCGTATGCTAGGGTTGGAACTAAAGTATCCGTAGCTTTGTTAGTTCTCCGTATGTTAAGTCGTGTTTCCGTAGACTAGAATGTGCTGGTCTCTCTAGACTAGCGTAGACTTGGAATTGACTGTCTCCGTAGACTGGGAATGACTGGGAATTTACTGGCTCCGTAGACTGGGAATGACTGGGAATTTACTGGTTCCGTAGACTGGGAATGACTGGGATATGCGTCTCTCTAGACTGGGAATGACTGGGAATTTACTGGCTCCATAGACTGGGACCCTGGAATAATAAATCCAGTAAGACATTTGGACTTAAATTTCCTTCAACAATTTGCCAAAATAACAATAAAAAATAAAAAGAAAAAATTATTCTTTACATTATAATCAACTGAAATAATTTACTAATTTACCAATTATTGTGAATTAAGATTTATGCCAGTTAAATAGCAATAATTAAAACTAATGTTTATTAATTAGGTTGAGTTGAATTATTATTTGGCATTTTTCATGTTCATAATAAATAATTAATAATAATTGTACCTAATTTAATATGAGAAGTAAATTACTTTGGCAAATGTAGAAGCATTAAAAATAGTTTGTACTTAATATTACAATAGTTGAGAATTGAGCAAAATGTTACTCGTCAAATGGCCTTTTAATTATTATAATAAATAATTAAATTCCTAATCCTGAAGTTGAAATATGTTGTGTAAAACTTGGTTGAAATATATTAAATATGCATTGAATTAGAAGAATAGTATTAACAAATGTTATACATTTTTAATACTGTCAGAAGTTATCCCAACTTATGCAGTTTGGTCAAATGTTGGCGGTTGGTCATGTTCTCAAACCTGGGAAACATGATGTAAGAAAAGTCTGGGGTGTGTACTGACTTTTCCAAAATGGGAAGTAACGTAATTCTGATTGTGAATAAGGATACTAATTCTAATAATAGTTTGTTATTATAATTAACTATATTAATAATGTTAATTGGAGGTAATTAGCTAATAAATCATATAAATATCAGTATATTTATGGCACTAGCTAATATGGCAATTAAGTATAATAAATATGGCATTATTAAGAATAATATTATACGAATAACTTGAGGGAATAATTATTAGTTATATATTTACCCAATGTTTCTTTAGCTAAGAAGATTTGGGGAATTGGTTTGGAGTTAATCCTAGGCTGTGTTATTTACTGTTTTTCAGAAATAGTGTTTATTTCTTTGTAATTAGTAAGTTGTATATAAATTGGAAGGTGTTATGTCTGCAATAAAGGTATTAATAATTGGTGAGAGTTTATAATCTAATTTTAGTTCACAATCACTAGCACTGTATCGGCACTCTTCACTCTGTTGTATCAGACTCGTTAATGTAGTTTAACCGGTAAAAATTATCCTTACAATCTTTGGGCGGAAACTAAACAAAGGGTAGGCCTAATTGTATTTAGCGCGTATGTTTCTAGAGTGTTGCCATAAGTTTAGAAATACCTTTGAATTTTTAATTGCGTTGTATTTGGTAGTTGTAATTGATTATTAATGATTAGTTGTTGTTAATTAATTATGCAATAATCGGGTTGCAACACTAGAAAGAGACCAAGTACCGTCATTTCATCCTGTGGGGCCTTGATTCAACCAAAAAAATTTCACCAGTCCAGATAACTCTCAACACAAATGTTTCGGGATCTGGCTGATCCAAGAGCCACCGGCAGAATTTGAGTCGCTGTTCCTTATGGACTTCCGTAATTGGATGCACAGCCATATCAAAATAGACCGCATGTGAAGGTCTTTCTTAATGATTCTCTAATAAGTAGTTGAAAAAATGTCGAAAAGAGGCCATGATTTTCTGACTGAGCTTCTTGATCTTACATCCAAAAATGTTCTGACTTCTTCGACTTTTCTGGCGTTTTCTTTGTGGGACCTCCTAATTTCTTCTTTTGAAAAATTGTACCATTCTTGTCGAAATCCCGATTTATTCTTGTAAAATAAAACAATTTGAACTGTTCTCTTGCTCTTCCAGATATCTTGTGCTCTTGTAAAAACAGATGTCCGATCCAAGGTTCATAGACTATAACAGGTTAAACGAATGGGGAAAAAATTGCCAGACGTACGATTTCTTGATGAATAGTTTTGAAACAGTGAGACAAATGCGTTTTTCTTCAAAACCATACATATTTGAATGGTGGTTTTGTACTCAGAATTCTTTTAAACTAACTAATCTATCATACGATATAAAAATATTTTAATATAATCGTTTTTCCGCTGAAAAATAAACAAAAAACCAAGAGCTGTGCATTCCGCCGATTAGTGTGAGAAAATAACAATTTCTGTCTTTCTTCTTGAATATCTCTTAAACGGTAGATTAAACTTGCTTAAACTTGCACGTGAGTCAACCTATAATTCTTTAGAAATAGACAAAAAACTAAGTGCTATTCACTACGAAAATTAGCAATGGAAGGACAATTTTTGTCTTTCTTCTTGAATATCTCTCAAACGACAAATTAAACTCATGCGTGAGATAACCTAGAATTGTTCAAAATCTAATAATTTATCGAATGGTATAAAAATATTTCAATGAAATGTTTCTTCTGTTGCAAAAGAAACAAAAAACTAACTACTATTCACTCCGTTGTTCGTTGATTAGGGGCACTGGCTAACATTTTCATCCGCTTTAATTACTGTAGCTAAAATAAGAACAAACATAATATTGCAATAATAAAATAAAAAATATCAAATGTCAATTATTTGTAACATAGGTTTCATAGGTTTTAATTTAAAGAATTGGTTTTCATCTAAAGAATTTGCAGACGCAGCTCTTAGTAACATTTCGCACTATTTCTATTCGTTTAACCTGTTATAGCCTATGAACCTTGGTCCGATCATTGCTGACGAAGAGGTTGTCCCGAATGCTCTTATTATAAACTTTTTCTGTTCATCGGAGAATTTCACCATTTCTTTTAGCCTTCTGTTATTTCTTCTAAGTCAAGTTTTCACAATATTTTTGGTTCCACGTCGAAAATTCAATCATAAGTAATGAAGTGGTGTATCTTGTATATCGCATTGCGATATTTATTTGTTTATATGAATATCAATAATGTTGGAAGTGGGAACACACTGTACAGCGGGACACAAAAAAAGAGGGATGAAAGTAAACGCTTATAACTCAAATAGTAGAGCACTTATAATGATGAAATAAAAACCACAAAATAGAGTATATCTTCAAAATTCATTAAATTTATAACAAATACTCAAAACTTCTGCATGTGGAATTCAAAAAAGCCTGACAGAATTTTCGTGAAAAATCTACACTCGCCTAAGGTACCCGTCTGGTGCGGCCTTAGTTCTAGCCGAGATTTGGGCCTATATTTTTTTCAAGATTCTGACGAAACTGCACGCACAGTAAGATCTGATATATATACATATATTTTTTTGTTTGAAAAGACAATATTTTTCCATTAAAAACAAGAAGGATAAGAGGAAATTCCTTCAGGAACTACGAGAGAGGGGTTGAGTTCCCTGAAAGGGTGGACCCCACCCTCTAAAGCCTCTCCTTCGCGGCTGAGAGGTTGCTGAAGGATTCCCTCTCTGAATCGCAAGAACCATTCGCTGTTGGAACCAGGCAGACTCCCTTGGATAATTCGTTGTCTCAACAAGGCGTCTACCATATGGACTTCGTGATTAAGGAGGTCGTACTACCGTACGCTCCTGTGATCTCTATAGCAATTGGATCAAATATGTATGCATCTCCAAGGGCGGAGTATTTCTGACGCTTACAGTTCTCAGCAGCCCCGGCAGCTGATCCGGCCTCAAATGCGGAATCATTGAGGTGTGTCTCGGCAAATGAGTCGACACACGTGCAATCCCAAATCAGACTCTTTCCATTCATGTAAGGAAACACAGTAATACCATCTGGGCGTTTGCCATCACCTCTGTCAAGCTTAGGAGGCTCAACTACTGAAGGGAGTCCTGCTCTCTGCAAAGCCCGTTTTAACACATCATTCATTGCTGCATGTCTTAGGTGACGCCCAGAACTGTACCTAGAAGACAGGCCATGAAGTCCTCTGACATCCATCCCACTACCACAGCAGCAAGAATGAGGTTCACAAACTCTGGCACCAACTCTGAGAGCAATGGCTACCCTCAGGACCTCTGGATCGAGCTGTGTACCCAATGACGGTATGGGAATCGCGTTCAACCACACTCCAGTTTCTTTAAGAGATGCAGATAACAGTCGTGCCCTTGCCACTTGATCAGCTCGGAGATAATAATGGAGATAAAAAAAAAAAGGTTTTAATATATATATATATATATATTGAAATGTTAAACATTATTTAAACTGGCGACATTCACCCTGTCTGTTGGTTTCAACATGACGAAGCAACAACTCAGACCTAATTGCCAGAACAAAATTAGCCAACAAGTCGTTGTGGTACCCACAACATCTCTCATCGTATGGATTTCCCTTGGCCAGCCAGGTCTCCCAGTCTGACTTCTTTGAACTTTTTTTTAAGAGTATGTAAAGGAGAATGTTTTCAGAGAAAAGCAAGATACTATTGAAAACCTGAAAGATACTTTCTAAAAAAATATTTGAGCAGTAGGGAGCCCATTTTGAGCATTTGTTTCAAATTGAATTAATTTTGAATATATACTCTATCTTGTGGTTTTTATTTCATCTTTCTAAGTGGTCTACTTTTTGAGTTATAAGCGTTTACTTTCATCCCTCTTTTTTTTTGTGTCACTCAGTATAATGGACCCTTTCAATTTATTCACACGTGACGTACCTACGTTGCTTAAAGGTCTCCTCCAAGCATTTTTTTTATTCTAATCAATGAGGCTAATGTTTCTTATCATTTATCTGCTAACCCCATGAAATTTGACAGCATAATTTTAATTTTATATGCTTTTATATGGTCATGAAATTCATTGTTAGGCCCAGGTTTTCCATTCTTTACCTTGATGATGAATATGGAAATATTTTTAATTGAATGCATGAAAAAAAAAACTTGAACGTTGGGTTTAAATAATATATTGATAAGTTACTATAGTCACATAATAATAAGTAATTGACCATCATTTATTTACGAAGCTAAAATATGGCTATTTTTGAAACGTAGGTCGTACGTGAATGAAAATAAAAACTATGATTTATCGGGGAATAATGTGAACAATTATATTTATCGAATTCCCAATCAAACTTTTGGCATCCAATAAAAAACTTATTTTTTCGAAGAAAAAAAAATTCACTTTATTCCATGAAAAAACACGTAGCTACGTATTTTTTATATCTTGATTTGGGAAAATGTTTTTATTCTCTCTAAATATACATGGAAAAGGAATCGAAAAAAAAGCATACTAATAAGTCAAATCTTTATTTTGGAAATATTTTTAATAAATATATCATGCAACTAATCTGGTATTAAGTTAAAAAGTTAGATTGTCTTTAGAGTGAATTAAAACTTGACTAGGATTGCGACTTGTGTAGTTCATTGTTACTCATTTATTAGACTTAGAAAATGCACAAGAGAAAAATTAGCGTTACAAATTGGCTTAAATATTTTTATCTGAACAAAAAAATGAAATTGTACAGTATAGCTATTAATTACTTTTTGGTTGATAGTAGTAAAGAATCATTTAATTATAGATTTCTAGATGGTTAATCTCCTTTTCTGTGTTTAATTCATATTCACATCCTAGCTAAATTAGGCTATCGTTTTCATATGGTAATTTGCGTTACCATGACATTCAGTTATTCGAAGTTTCACATTAATTGTAATTGTTTTTACTCATTGTGGATGAGTAATGGAATACTATCCATTATTTCATTTCAATTTAAATAGTAGATATTAAAGTTCATCGAAATGTGTTTGAATTACTTCTCGGCGACTTCAGTGGACGTGCTCCTGCTATCACTGCTGCCATCTGACGACTCGTTGATGCAACAGCAAGGAATGGTTTTCATAGCCTGTGGGTTATATTCAATTTGTCAGTTTTTCATTAAAAGTACGTATTCAAGTATAATATTAAAAATATCAAGCTGCACAATTAATAAATTATTTAAAAAACTGAATGTTGTCACAGCCGGACATTGTTGTATTTTCAATATTTCTATTCAATTTCGATTGTTTTATAACTGTTCATATGAAAAAATTCATTGTTAGCATGTTCTGTTATATTATTTGAATAATTATTTGAATAATAATGGAGATAAAAAAAGGTTTTAAACAGTTTTACTTTGTTGGCTCGACAATAACTACTCATCTTCCATGAATTTGTAAATTATATTTTATTCCAATATTGCATTTCAAAATCTTAAAAGTAAACGCAGACTCACCTGTCTAAACCGAGGGTGACTGAGAGCGTAAACCATAGGGTTGTAACAGGCGGTGGATTTAGCCAAGAGAGCTGGCAACATGGACACCAAAGGTGTGATTGTTGATTGGTTGAAAAATAAACCCTGAAAGGTGCGGAAGTAAGCAATTTAGTTTCTAACATATTCATATGAATTATGCAAATATGTTTATCAAGTAAACCTAAATTGTTACATTGATGCATGTATACTTAGTTGGAATTTTTTTTAAAGAAATTTAACGAAAGTTTGATTTAAAGAAGAACATAAGGTTGGTAAAGTAAAACGGTTGTACTACCACTCTGATTTATCGTTCTTACTTATTGGAGCATGCAATTTCATAAGAGAAAAGCACTACCCTTCCTTTGAAAATATTACAGGTAGAGTAAACAGGTACTTCAATTTACTTTACCTGCACAGTAATGGCGGCGTAAGGTGTCCAGCAGATGAGCCACAAAGAGATGTTGATGCAAGCAACTTTGGCAACCCGCATCTCTGCACTGTCACCTTCATCATCCTAATGAATATGTGTGAATTTTAATCGGTATGTCGGTGATATATTCATTACTAATAAATTTAGCAACAGTTATGCAATGATTGCATAAGTATATATGCTACACATTCTGGAAGGTGCAAACACTCGGACGTTGAAAATCTAATATAGCCTTGTGTCATTCAGGAACATGGGCGCATTTTTTAAATTATTCTAACTTATGTTATGAACTGTTAGCATTGAACTTCGAATGTTGTAAATGATTGCAAAGTCTTTCGGTTTGAGACTATTCATTCGTAATATTGCTACAGCATGATTACTAATTGATTATAGAAAATGTAATTGGAAACTAAAATCACCTTCCCGGAACGTAGATTAGAAACGTTCATTTTCTTGGCCTGTTCCCTCATAGTTTTCTCGTGATTAACGATGGCTCTGACGATGAAGATGTACGAGTAACAGATGGTCAAGAGTGGCACGATGTAACAGAACACGAACAAGAACAGTCCGAAAGATCGAACACTCCAGTCTCGAGTGAGGTAGTCGAAGGAGCAAGAGTCCAAAATGCCTGACGTGATCGTGTGAAATTTCAAAAGTTAATTTTTAGGTATATTTATTGATTTCAGTAGTAATGAAAGACTAAATTTCGTTATTTTTTGGATAAGAAGGATTACGCTAAGATGCTTTTTAAATTTTCCTCATTTTACATATCTATCACAAACTTCTACATGTTACAAGTACCCTCAGGAATGTATCTTCCCCATCCGAAGAAAGGTGGAATTGAGATTCCCACAGAGTATCCCCATATGAAAAAGATCATAAGCATGCATTTAGTGAATGTGAGGGGTTTTCCCGAAATTCCATGCACTATCACGTTGTATCGGTCATAACTGATGAACACCAAAGTCCAAAGAGAACCTAGTCCTGAGATGGAGCCTGAAAAGCAAAATATGTTTGAAAAAGCTTTCTATTCATACAAGAATTTGTGTATAAATAAATGAAATTTTAATACATGTTCAACATTGGTCTATCATATGATAATAAAAATATCGTCTAGAACTTAATAGTCTGGATCTGAAACAGATGAATTTCTATCATATGCAATAGTAATCCCTTACAATTTCAGTAAGTATCGACTGCACTTCACTTTAATTGATTCTGAATCAGTGTAAGATCCCCAAAAGCAAGTGAAAATGATTATCTTATTTAATAATGCTGTATACTAGGTTTTGTACAAAGTATTAGTTATCAATAGAATTTTCTAGGAATTTTGTAAATTTTGTCTTACGAAGTATTTCGGCACAATGTTGCAGTAAAATTCAAGGATAAATATTATATGTATAAGTCAAAATTAATCTGAATGCTATACTCTAATGATATATACACAATTGCAAATATTGTGCTCACCAAAAAATGCATACAGTTGACAGAAAAAAGGCGAGAACATCCACACTCCTCCACTGAAACAGTTGTAAGTGAAGAAGGGAAATTGGGTGAGAAGCATGATTAGATCACTGAAAGCTAAATTCGCAACAAGAAGATTCGATGGTGTCCGAAGAAACTTCTTTGTTAGAAACAAGTAAATGACGAGTCCATTACCTGAAATATTAAATGAATGTTTGATACTTTGCTATTTCATCCCATTAAAAAATATGATTATACTGTGAACTGAAAATTAAATCAATTGTGTTATTTTCCAAGTAATTTTAAGATAAAAAATTCGAGCAATGTTGACGTTACAGACTCTACAGAAATTTGAATCCATATAATTTTATTATTATACAGTTTATAAATAGTATTTTAATATTAAATAACACGTATTAGAGTGAAATATTTACCGAATATCGCCATTGACCCCATGATAATGTAGACGACACCGAGTAGATTGTGCCACATGGGATTGACGGGAGGAAATTGAGACCAATGGGGATGTATCAGTGCCTTCATTTCGGGAGAGACGAGGTCTGTTATGAAGACTCCTTCAGGGTAGCCGAAATTGTAAGACGAGGGCGGCTCCCTCGCTGGTGTTCCATACCCCCAATTCATTTTGAAGTGAAGATTTAGATCTTATATGTACCTTATTTGGATATTAATCACCTGATTGTGTGTTTTTAGAGTTATTATATGTTACAAATTGTCTCCGGATATATAAACCTTGGTTATTTAATTGAAAAAAAAGCTAATCCTAATATGGAATTGTTTATTTAAATTTTAAAGAATCCTATATTTTACAATCTGAAAATGACGATAAATATTATTGCTAAGTTTAAATAAAATGGTCCGTCTTACAAATTTGAAATTGTAATATTTAATCGTACCCCAAAACTTGAAGTCGAATTGAGACTTGAGTTCTGGTACCTAACTCTACTTTCATGACTGTAGCGTGTAAAGAGACTAGGACCAAACTGTCATTTTCTCTGCAGAATCTTCTTCTTCTTATACTCAAGTGTCTCATAGTTATATAGTAATTAGCTACGTTAATGCTAGGCAGGGAAGACTTACAAGAGACTATATTCCCAAGCGAAAACACGTTGAGGTGTTTGCCATGTTGCATAACCTAATGTACTCTTTAATTTAAATAGCAATGTCATGAAATAAATAGATCATGCTTAGCGTTAATTGTAAAACAATAATGAATTAGATATTCAGGAGAATGAAATGTATTAAAGTTTTAAAGACTTTCTTTAAGGTTTCTATTCAGAGAATTGATGCGCAATATTCAATATTATTTTCTCCTGGGTTTACTCTATGCAAATACAACTTAATAGGAATGTATGGCTTCTTTTTCTTTGAATGACCTGGAGTAGGGCAGATGGTGACATCCTCTCCATAATAATGTAAGTGCGTAATAAGTTAATGTCGCTAAAAGAATACCTATATATGATGCAATTTCCATATCTTTGTAATTCTAACTTCACAGTGTCAGCTTGATATAATTATCAATATTTTAAAATTTGGACTTGGTGGATTAATAAGTTTTTCTGTGTATTTAGTACGAGGGGATTTTGTAAATATCATAGTTATTGGAAAATGATTAGCGTAACGAAATATATATTTTCTCAAAGATCACCCTATAGACTAATACGCAGAGTGTCTTAGTCTGTTGGTTGGTTGCAAAAAAAAAATGTCACACTTTATCATTTAAGGTACGTCATAATTCCATGACTAAAACAATTGACAACATAAGATGACGAAAATATACGGTAACAAAAATTCGGAATACAATGAATTCGGGAAATAAAAATCTGGTATACAAAAAGTGCGGGATTTGCTAAAATATGAGCTATTTAAAAATAAACGCAGGATTTAAAAAAAATGCGGGATTTCTAAAAAAATGCAGGATTTCTAAAAATGAGGTATGTCCAAAAATGCGTTAGTTAAAAAAATAGGATTTGAAAAATGCGGTATTCAGAGATGGCTTTCTGATGTTTCATTTATATTTATTTAACCATACGCATTTCTTTTCTGCAGTCTACGATAGTTTACGCAATCCGTTAGCTCCAAAAGCGTGAAAATAATAAAGTCACTAAACCATGGAAAATGCGCATATTCACTTTTTGGTTGAACAAATTCCAAAAACTAACCTTCAGGATAATGATAACTTTAATTTGAAAATATTTATAAGTTTTTCCGTGATTAAGTGATGTCGTAATTGTATGGTTCATATAATTTATCAATCTATTTATTCCGGTCCGGAAAAATATTATAATATCATATAGGTACCTACAGAAGAAATATATTCAAATAAAATAGAATTGTTTTAAGAATGTATAATATTATAACAATGTTGTTTTTTTATTATATAGAAATATTTTATTTAAATTATGATTATTATCAGGACTACATTTCTCTCGCTTTTTCAGATTGCCATTTGGTTATGACGTCATATTCTTAATTTTAATAGGACACATGTGAACGAACCACAAGATTATCATGATTTTGTATTGGTACATCTGTACACAGAATGAATTATTTGTAATATTTAAAAAAATGTCGATTATTCGAAGTCTTTAGAAAATTCACAGTATTATAACTTAATAGTAGATGAATAAATAAAGACTAAATACGAAACGATGATAAGTAATCTAACTGTTTGTTCATAGTTTGTACTTAATATTACTAAAATACGTTTATAATTTATACACTAAATATTAATAAGATTATAGCTTTTTTTATTTATCAATGAAACATTATGACTAAGAAAATGTTAAACGTATAAAAAGAATATATATGTCAATTGGCTGTATCTATTATAGGGTAATTCTGAGTTATCGGACGGTTGCAAAATTTCAATTAAATTAGACCAAAAAGTAAATTTAACTATTATTTAACTTAAGTTTAAGATTATTATATATTTTTTTCTTATACGATCGATAATGAATAATCATACGATAACTCGGAACTTACTCTAGTTAATTTGTTCTCAAAGTTTTATTCAATTCAGATTATGTTATTGAGACGATGCTTCCATATATGTCATTTTTAAGAATCACCCAAGAATGAAAATCTTATTAATTACGTACCTATATATAGCTTCACGTTGAGAAAGCTGCTTGATATTATGCGCATGCGATTAGTCTATAGGTAGAAAATCGATATTGTTACTACACTCCTCATTTCAAATCAATTTGTATGAAATTTCAAAGTAATTATGTGCATCATCATTACCGAATAAATGCGCACGTTTTCTGGAAACTAGATAATATTTTAATATTTATATCCGTCTTCCTTTGGGTTGCTAATCTGAATTAAAGTTGTACATATAGAAGATGTAATATGTAGTTCACATTAAATTTAAAGTTTCCTTGCCAGGATTTTCTCTTTGGGTAACTAAACCAAAATTCTAACTTTTCTGTCCTATATTCATTCATTTAATGAACATATAAACAAATCAGGTAAATGTTATCCAATACTTTCAATAAAAGTATTGCACAAACAGCTGATCAATTGACTATAAATTTGACCATTGCCTAACACATCAGGTTGCCATTGACCCACTTTAGGATTTCCCGGTAAACCAACGACCTCTCCGCATGAAAAAGGAAGTCGATTGTGATGAGCATCGGAAAAAGGAATTGAAATTAAATAACCTGTTTCATGATATTGGAAAAAGGAATTGAATTAAATAACCTTTTTCATGATATTTAAAATAACTAACCTATATTATTTCTAGTTCTAGGAAAATTCGGACATGGAATTTTCGGTCTCAGAAAATTTATCTCGTTTTATTAAAGAACAATAATAGAAAAAAGTTGAAATTAAGGATACTAAAATGTGTAGAGTATTTACCAAAAGAGGATAACATCATTGACCTTAGTGAAATGATACGTACTATTAGTAATTTTTACATGTCTTAACATTTATTTAACATGAGATTTGAGCGGAAATTCGATCTCGGAACTTTCGGTCTCAGGTATGAATATAACTTATCAGTTAGTCTATTAGATCATTATCACTTAAAAAGAAAATTTTACTAGTGAAGTTGTGAATACGATGGAGCTTTTTTTGTGAATGTACATTAAGTTTCCGAACAACCTTTTTCAGAAGTATCTTTTGAAATTCCCGATAAACCCCCTTTAAAAACCATAACCCCTTGAAAAAGCCCAAAGAATTTTTTTTAAACTCGTAACTCCTCTCTGAATTTTTCAGATAGAAACAAACCGATTTCACCATCCCATTCGTAGATTCCCACTCTACAATTCTATATGAGCTTTTTTCGAATTTGCTTCTGAAAAAAATCAAACTATTTTCCAAGAAAAAATAAATAAAATTTGAAGTGGGCAAAAAAATGGAACAAAACGCCATATAGTTTTATAGCAAAGTGTGTGATGAACAAGTTGCAATTTTCCGTTTGTCTCTATCTGTAAAACTCAGGGATGAGAAACGAATTGAAATATGACAATGCAATTTTTCGATAGAGCCAATTTTCTTACTACTTTTGGAAAAAAATTGATAAAGAGCACTTCTAAATAGTTTTAAGCTCTAATACTTTAACACGGTATACGGGAGACTATAAGGCGTAATTTCATGCCAAAAGAAATTCTATTCGAGTTTTTTTCCAGATTCCACCCCCCTTCCCCATCAAAAAATAGGTAAGGCAGTACTTCAAAACGTTTCACCTCCTTCAATTTTTGAGCTAGAGCCATGGGAGTTATTTCATATTGTTCAGAATTTAGTTTTTTACATAGATGCATAGCTTTCTTCCAAATTTGGTTATGAAAATTAAAGAAAGACGAAAAAAACTTTAAATGTTATGTATTTACGTATACTTTTTCACACATTGAGAAATTTGTTTAAAAACCTGTATGTAGGCTACTAAATTCTGAAGAAAATGAAACAAGCCCCATATGTCTTCATTAAAACAGTATTAGTTAATACATTTTTTAGTCAAAAAGAAATTTTTCAGGAGAAAAAGGAAAATATTGCGAAAAATAATATTTCTATGATGTTTTGAACTATGAATTCATCATATTCTATGATGAAAATGTGTGAAGTAAAACAAACTAGCGGATACAACAAACTGCATAACGGCCATTTAATTATGCATTTTCGGCCATAATTATTTCTTATGGTAGCTGTAAAAATAGCAGGGAAAAGATGGAATTTTAATATTTGCATAGAATTTTTGAAACAGTAGTGGATAGTAGGTAATATTATTTTCTAGTTTTGTTTCCTATTTCAATATTGACAAATAAATAGGATATAGTTAATACAATATCCTTTTTGGTAATTAAAATTAACTATTCAGTATATTTATTTTGTGAATAATATTCAATATTTTGCATTGATTCTCTGCTATATTTTGAATAATTGTAATAAACTATTTTGTATTTAGGAACCAAACCAGGAAATGTCCAAATAGGTAGCCATATCACTCCATAGGTACAGTGGAACCTGTTCGCTATACTTCCCTTGCAGTGACTCAGCATTTTTAGTGATTTAGGAAGGACTTTTCTCGTGTGATATACTGAACTATAGTTACTCATGTATAATTATTCACAAAGTATATATAAGGGAGAGCTGACTGGTGATCTACAAAAGTGATCACTGTGAACGCGTCGTACCAGCTCTGTTGATTGTACCTACCTTGTGAACGAATTTCGAAAACATGTGAGAGATTTTCGGAAACATTAGGAATTGAATATATAATGTGCTATTGTAGTTATACATATTTCAAATTTAAAGATCTAGGTTTTTTCTTTCTTCTTCGCATTTATGAAATTTAAAGATCTAGGTTTTTTCTTTCTTCTTCGCATTTATGAAATTTAAAGATCTAGGTTTTTTCTTTATTCTTTGCCTTTATGAAATTTAAAGATCTAGGTTTTTTTCTTTATTCTTTGCGTTTATGAAATTTTAAGAACTAGGTTTTTTCTTTATTCTTTGCATTTATGAAATTTAATCAGATTTGTTTTCTCGGTCAATTAATTACCTTGGAACGACGATAGTGCCAGAGAGGCTTCTTCTGGAGGAATTGTAATTTTTTACTCTTAAATATTGACTCGAGTTTCTGGAAATCAGTGATTAATTATAGTTTATGACCTATTTAAGCAAAATCAATGAAAATAATGCAACATATTTAGTTTTTATTTAGTTTAATAACATTTTTTACCATGCGAAAATCTAGATCTCTGGTGCAATACTTGCGCTGTTGCGTCACATTGCAATTTACAGTAAATATTTGGTGATATTCCTGAAAGTGTGATGCGAATTGTGACGCTGCAGCGATTGTACTTCACTCGGGGTCTAGAGGCACACTTTTCAATTTTTTTTTAAATCAAATAGAACAAATTCTGTTGCAGCATCTTTTCTGATATTTATACGATGAATGATTACGTCATTGACAAGGAAAGTCGCAAAGTTTTAACAACTAAAGTCATTTAGTGTTCAAATGATGCATCAATATATAAAAACAGACGGTGCCTCCGAGACCCACTGGTTGTTCTATACTCTATAGGGTTAATTAGGTAATAAATTAGTTTTTAAGTGTCAAAATGATCGGTAAATAAAAGGATTACAAAAAAGTAATAAAGATATATGATATAACCCCTACATTTTCTTAGTGTGAATTATAGATTAATATTTTCAAAATTATTCCAATTAAAGAAAGGTATATACAAATTAATTGGATTTGATACATATACTTTTTACATAATAACTACATTTTTACAGGTAACTAATTTTTTACGAAGAAACTAATTTTTTTTTACAAAATAATTAAGCTTCCAAAAATAACTATTTTTTACAAACCATATTTTCACAAAATAACTATTTTTTTTACAAAATAACTATTTTTTTTACAAAATAACTATTTTTTTACAAAATAACTATTTTTTTTACAAAATAACTATTTTTTTTACAAAATAACTAATTTTTTTACAAAATAACTAGATTTTAACGAAAATAACTAATTTTTTACAAAATAACTATTTTTTTTTACAAAATAACTAAATTTTTACAAAATAACAAAATTTTTACAAAATAACTATATTTTAACAAATAACTAATTCTTACAAACCCGGGCAAGAAGGTTTTATGCCTGGGATATTCCCTTAATATCTAAAATATTCCCTCCTAGTCTGCACTCACAGTTTGATGATGAGGGGATATTCCTGTAACAATAATATAGGATAGTATTCAAATTCTTATACGAGGGAATATTCCAGGAATATTGGAGAGTTACAGTATTCGGTCAGATATTATCCTAGGATATTCAGAGAATATCATATTTCTATAGTATTCCATGCGAAACAAATTGGAATATTCTTGGAATATATATTTTTGATAGTATTCCATTCTGAATATCCCATTAATATCCCAAAAATTATCAAGCTAGTTACGTATAATAGTATTCCCAAAAATAAAACTAAGGAATATCCCTGGAACATTTGGGATCTACAGTATTCTTAGTGAAACAATGACGGAATGTAACAGGAATCGAATGAAAAAATTTACTTCATAAGAAACTCTTCGAATATCCCTGGAACTTTTTCAATATTTTTGATAAGGAAAATATCCCATTGGGTAATATGAAGGAATGTTCCTGGAAGATGGGAAATTTAAAGTATGTAATTCAAACAACAATGGAATGTCAATGGAATCGAACGATGAATTTTTCTATTTCCTTAGAATTTGGTTGTCTAATTTGAAAACTAAGAAACGTGGGTTTGTGAGATGAATTGTTGTAATTTGGATTTCATATGTTCCCTTCTAATTTTCATCATCTATATAATTTTTAACGCAACTTGTAGTTTTTGAGGATAGAGCAAGAGTTAAAGCTCTTCAACTATGAAGTGTTAGATTTCCGTGTTAG
>CANNZV010003572.1:0-59573 GCA_947561585.1 Caprella mutica
CAGACGATGTACACTAGGGTGGGAAAAAAATAGGGGTTTCGGGCAAACTTCAGAATATTCATATGGAATAGTTATAATAAGTTGATACGATAAAAAAGAACATTGCATGCCAATTTCCAGTTGCCCGAAAACATTTGAAATTTTGTACAAAACGATATTTTCCATTAATTTTGGAATATTCGATTTTGTTTTTTTCTATGGAATAGATAAAATTAGTTAGCACGATATGAGAAAAACTTGCAAAATTGCAGATTAATATTTGATACTTTTGAGTTGCTCCGAGCACTTTTTTTGTAAAATATATTACTATTACAATATTTCTCTTAAAATTTAGCTTCTAGAGCAATCATGCTGTTATTGTGATAAGAAAGAGGTAATGTAATTCTCAAAATGACTTTGTGAATTGTATTTATTTCATTTTATAAAAGCATTTATCAATATTTTCGTATTGTAAAAATTTCGAATTTAGTTTTATTTCAGCAATTGAATAATAACCAATGCAATTCGCTTTGTCTACTTTTTTGAGTAACCAAGTGTCCCAAATATTGAAATGTTGGTTTATTAATCAATCAATAATCAATAATTAATGTTTTTGCTCAATTTCTTGCATATAAATTTGTTCTTGGTCTGGTATAGAACTCTTAATTTAACTGATCCATTCGTTTGAAGAACTTAAATCTCTACCGAAAACGTTGGAAATGAAGGTTTATGAACTTGTTGAATTTGATTCGATTTCTAAAGCGTATTCTGTTGGCCAAAAGCATGAAAAAGATAAATACGAAATATTGATGTTAGACGAAGATTCGAGTGCAATGAGCTTAATTTTACAAATGTTCCTGACATGGCATCGGTGAAGCTAGAGGACATTAAATTTATACTATATGAACCAACTGAGTGTGGAACAACATGAAGAGATAATTCGAACTTGAAATTTGACCATAACCTCAACAATATACAAGTTTGATACACTGTCCCATCGTTCACCAGGGTATGTCCCATTGTTCACCAGTGCTGTTATGCAATGGGACAATTTTTTTTGCTTTTTATTTAATTTTTTTCTAGTCAACAGCATATGTGATAGCATTCGAGTTAGTTTCATTTTATAAAGGAATATCTATATTACAAATGGATTTTTTATTTTTCATACTTTGCCCATAGTAAATTAAATATCAATCTTTCTGTGTTTTTTGTCCCATTGATGACCATCCTCCCCTACTATCGTTACACACCGAGTATCAAAACCTTAAAAAGCTTTTAGAAAATATTTACTGAACCAAATTTTATGCTATTTTCAGACTAATGATATTACATAGAATGTAGTTTTACAATATTATGTAATAATTTTTTTTGCGTAGCATGGAGAGGACTTTAAGTCCATGTCGTCGACTTTAAAAGAAAACATGTACGTACCAGAGACTTTGAAACTATAGTTCTTAACCATAAGTCGGTAACTGGCTCATGTATGCAGCAAAGTTACACTGTGAATGCAGTCACAAAAGGATGTGGCAAATTTTCTTGACAGACAGGAAGAGGATTTGTTTGTAAATGAAGCCCATTCACATATTGTTTTAATAATACAGTTTAACTGAAAGTCCTGGTCATATGTAGGGTTGTGACAATATGCTTTTAGTATTAAAATGTAATCTTGAGCAAATATGAAATAAAACTTGTTCCTTATATGAAAATTTATTATATTTATTAGAAAATATTATTATGATGATTAAATACTGTGATCTATGGAACGAATATATATTTTTTCTGTTCGGAGATAAACCATATAAGCAAAAAAATTCCTAGATACAGTGGAACTCCTGTGTAGTGAATGAGTTAAGATGAAGCCTGAATAGTGAGCAAAGTTTCTTTAGTCAGCCATAAAATGGCCTTAAGTTTTCTATAACTGATGGCAATTCATCGCATCCTAACTAATTCACTAGACAGGAGTATACTAAAGTCCAGTTCTACTGTACAACTAACAAATAAATATATGAAAAATAGAAAATAAGAATGCAGTTATTCTAGAAGACAGTTGTCCACCTAAACATACCAAAAATATTATTGGAACATGCAAGCAGAATTAAAGTTAAGGTGAATTTGTCGAAACCTGTTCATTATTGAAAAGTTTCATAAATTATTCTCGTTTTATCCCAACAATATTTCTGTAAATTCTTAGTTCACGTCCCTATTTCATTTAGAGACGGGAACTAGGAAGGGGGCATTTTTAGATAAATAATTTAATTCATATAATAATCATTTAAAAACAAAATTTGGGGTATATACAGTGTGTCCGCAAGAAATGTATCCACTGCCTTGAATCTATATATTATTCATCATTCCACGATAATATGCATAACATGTTGGTACCATAGATTAATATTAATGAATTATAAATAGTACTTATAAAATATAATCGATAGCACTGGATACATTTTTTTGCGGACACTCTGTATATATTTCAATTAGTTTTTTCAAAACGATAATCTTTAATTTGCTTACTTTCAAGATCAAATATTCCTTTTTGGTTATAGTAATATAACGTAATCAAGATACTAGAAATTTCTGTCAACTAACGTTTTTAGTTCAACTTATTTTAATTAGATAAGATGTAATTAAATTTAAGTCTCTCCTAGTTCACGTCCCTAATGAAATAGGGACGTGAACTAGGAATTTACTAATATTTCTTAGATCAATGTAAGAAATAACATTTAAAATTTAACCACTTTTTAAACAAATATTACTGTGACTGACCTTTGTCAGACGATGTACACTAGGGTGGGAAAAAAATAGGGGTTTCGGGCAAACTTCAGAATATTCATATGGAATAGTTATAATAAGTTGATACGATAAAAAAGAACATTGCATGCCAATTTCCAGTTGCCCGAAAACATTTGAAATTTTGTACAAAACGATATTTTCCATTAATTTTGGAATATTCGATTTTGTTTTTTTCTATGGAATAGATAAAATTAGTTAGCACGATATGAGAAAAACTTGCAAAATTGCAGATTAATATTTGATACTTTTGAGTTGCTCCGAGCACTTTTTTTGTAAAATATATTACTATTACAATATTTCTCTTAAAATTTAGCTTCTAGAGCAATCATGCTGTTATTGTGATAAGAAAGAGGTAATGTAATTCTCAAAATGACTTTGTGAATTGTATTTATTTCATTTTATAAAAGCATTTATCAATATTTTCGTATTGTAAAAATTTCGAATTTAGTTTTATTTCAGCAATTGAATAATAACCAATGCAATTCGCTTTGTCTACTTTTTTGAGTAACCAAGTGTCCCAAATATTGAAATGTTGGTTTATTAATCAATCAATAATCAATAATTAATGTTTTTGCTCAATTTCTTGCATATAAATTTGTTCTTGGTCTGGTATAGAACTCTTAATTTAACTGATCCATTCGTTTGAAGAACTTAAATCTCTACCGAAAACGTTGGAAATGAAGGTTTATGAACTTGTTGAATTTGATTCGATTTCTAAAGCGTATTCTGTTGGCCAAAAGCATGAAAAAGATAAATACGAAATATTGATGTTAGACGAAGATTCGAGTGCAATGAGCTTAATTTTACAAATGTTCCTGACATGGCATCGGTGAAGCTAGAGGACATTAAATTTATACTATATGAACCAACTGAGTGTGGAACAACATGAAGAGATAATTCGAACTTGAAATTTGACCATAACCTCAACAATATACAAGTTTGATACACTGTCCCATCGTTCACCAGGGTATGTCCCATTGTTCACCAGTGCTGTTATGCAATGGGACAATTTTTTTTGCTTTTTATTTAATTTTTTTCTAGTCAACAGCATATGTGATAGCATTCGAGTTAGTTTCATTTTATAAAGGAATATCTATATTACAAATGGATTTTTTATTTTTCATACTTTGCCCATAGTAAATTAAATATCAATCTTTCTGTGTTTTTTGTCCCATTGATGACCATCCTCCCCTACTATCGTTACACACCGAGTATCAAAACCTTAAAAAGCTTTTAGAAAATATTTACTGAACCAAATTTTATGCTATTTTCAGACTAATGATATTACATAGAATGTAGTTTTACAATATTATGTAATAATTTTTTTTGCGTAGCATGGAGAGGACTTTAAGTCCATGTCGTCGACTTTAAAAGAAAACATGTACGTACCAGAGACTTTGAAACTATAGTTCTTAACCATAAGTCGGTAACTGGCTCATGTATGCAGCAAAGTTACACTGTGAATGCAGTCACAAAAGGATGTGGCAAATTTTCTTGACAGACAGGAAGAGGATTTGTTTGTAAATGAAGCCCATTCACATATTGTTTTAATAATACAGTTTAACTGAAAGTCCTGGTCATATGTAGGGTTGTGACAATATGCTTTTAGTATTAAAATGTAATCTTGAGCAAATATGAAATAAAACTTGTTCCTTATATGAAAATTTATTATATTTATTAGAAAATATTATTATGATGATTAAATACTGTGATCTATGGAACGAATATATATTTTTTCTGTTCGGAGATAAACCATATAAGCAAAAAAATTCCTAGATACAGTGGAACTCCTGTGTAGTGAATGAGTTAAGATGAAGCCTGAATAGTGAGCAAAGTTTCTTTAGTCAGCCATAAAATGGCCTTAAGTTTTCTATAACTGATGGCAATTCATCGCATCCTAACTAATTCACTAGACAGGAGTATACTAAAGTCCAGTTCTACTGTACAACTAACAAATAAATATATGAAAAATAGAAAATAAGAATGCAGTTATTCTAGAAGACAGTTGTCCACCTAAACATACCAAAAATATTATTGGAACATGCAAGCAGAATTAAAGTTAAGGTGAATTTGTCGAAACCTGTTCATTATTGAAAAGTTTCATAAATTATTCTCGTTTTATCCCAACAATATTTCTGTAAATTCTTAGTTCACGTCCCTATTTCATTTAGAGACGGGAACTAGGAAGGGGGCATTTTTAAATAAATAATTTAATTCATATAATAATCATTTAAAAACAAAATTTGGGGTATATACAGTGTGTCCGCAAGAAATGTATCCACTGCCTTGAATCTATATATTATTCATCATTCCACGATAATATGCATAACATGTTGGTACCATAGATTAATATTAATGAATTATAAATAGTACTTATAAAATATAATCGATAGCACTGGATACATTTTTTTGCGGACACTCTGTATATATTTCAATTAGTTTTTTCAAAACGATAATCTTTAATTTGCTTACTTTCAAGATCAAATATTCCTTTTTGGTTATAGTAATATAACGTAATCAAGATACTAGAAATTTCTGTCAACTAACGTTTTTAGTTCAACTTATTTTAATTAGATAAGATGTAATTAAATTTAAGTCTCTCCTAGTTCACGTCCCTAATGAAATAGGGACGTGAACTAGGAATTTACTAATATTTCTTAGATCAATGTAAGAAATAACATTTAAAATTTAACCACTTTTTAAACAAATATTACTGTGACTGACCTTTGTCAGACGATGTACACTAGGGTGGGAAAAAAATAGGGGTTTCGGGCAAACTTCAGAATATTCATATGGAATAGTTATAATAAGTTGATACGATAAAAAAGAACATTGCATGCCAATTTCCAGTTGCCCGAAAACATTTGAAATTTTGTACAAAACGATATTTTCCATTAATTTTGGAATATTCGATTTTGTTTTTTTCTATGGAATAGATAAAATTAGTTAGCACGATATGAGAAAAACTTGCAAAATTGCAGATTAATATTTGATACTTTTGAGTTGCTCCGAGCACTTTTTTTGTAAAATATATTACTATTACAATATTTCTCTTAAAATTTAGCTTCTAGAGCAATCATGCTGTTATTGTGATAAGAAAGAGGTAATGTAATTCTCAAAATGACTTTGTGAATTGTATTTATTTCATTTTATAAAAGCATTTATCAATATTTTCGTATTGTAAAAATTTCGAATTTAGTTTTATTTCAGCAATTGAATAATAACCAATGCAATTCGCTTTGTCTACTTTTTTGAGTAACCAAGTGTCCCAAATATTGAAATGTTGGTTTATTAATCAATCAATAATCAATAATTAATGTTTTTGCTCAATTTCTTGCATATAAATTTGTTCTTGGTCTGGTATAGAACTCTTAATTTAACTGATCCATTCGTTTGAAGAACTTAAATCTCTACCGAAAACGTTGGAAATGAAGGTTTATGAACTTGTTGAATTTGATTCGATTTCTAAAGCGTATTCTGTTGGCCAAAAGCATGAAAAAGATAAATACGAAATATTGATGTTAGACGAAGATTCGAGTGCAATGAGCTTAATTTTACAAATGTTCCTGACATGGCATCGGTGAAGCTAGAGGACATTAAATTTATACTATATGAACCAACTGAGTGTGGAACAACATGAAGAGATAATTCGAACTTGAAATTTGACCATAACCTCAACAATATACAAGTTTGATACACTGTCCCATCGTTCACCAGGGTATGTCCCATTGTTCACCAGTGCTGTTATGCAATGGGACAATTTTTTTTGCTTTTTATTTAATTTTTTTCTAGTCAACAGCATATGTGATAGCATTCGAGTTAGTTTCATTTTATAAAGGAATATCTATATTACAAATGGATTTTTTATTTTTCATACTTTGCCCATAGTAAATTAAATATCAATCTTTCTGTGTTTTTTGTCCCATTGATGACCATCCTCCCCTACTATCGTTACACACCGAGTATCAAAACCTTAAAAAGCTTTTAGAAAATATTTACTGAACCAAATTTTATGCTATTTTCAGACTAATGATATTACATAGAATGTAGTTTTACAATATTATGTAATAATTTTTTTTGCGTAGCATGGAGAGGACTTTAAGTCCATGTCGTCGACTTTAAAAGAAAACATGTACGTACCAGAGACTTTGAAACTATAGTTCTTAACCATAAGTCGGTAACTGGCTCATGTATGCAGCAAAGTTACACTGTGAATGCAGTCACAAAAGGATGTGGCAAATTTTCTTGACAGACAGGAAGAGGATTTGTTTGTAAATGAAGCCCATTCACATATTGTTTTAATAATACAGTTTAACTGAAAGTCCTGGTCATATGTAGGGTTGTGACAATATGCTTTTAGTATTAAAATGTAATCTTGAGCAAATATGAAATAAAACTTGTTCCTTATATGAAAATTTATTATATTTATTAGAAAATATTATTATGATGATTAAATACTGTGATCTATGGAACGAATATATATTTTTTCTGTTCGGAGATAAACCATATAAGCAAAAAAATTCCTAGATACAGTGGAACTCCTGTGTAGTGAATGAGTTAAGATGAAGCCTGAATAGTGAACAAAGTTTCTTTAGTCAGCCATAAAATGGCCTTAAGTTTTCTATAACTGATGGCAATTCATCGCATCCTAACTAATTCACTAGACAGGAGTATACTAAAGTCCAGTTCTACTGTACAACTAACAAATAAATATATGAAAAATAGAAAATAAGAATGCAGTTATTCTAGAAGACAGTTGTCCACCTAAACATACCAAAAATATTATTGGAACATGCAAGCAGAATTAAAGTTAAGGTGAATTTGTCGAAACCTGTTCATTATTGAAAAGTTTCATAAATTATTCTCGTTTTTTCCCAACAATATTTCTGTAAATTCCTAGTTCACGTCCCTATTTCATTTAGAGACGGGAACTAGGAAGGGGGCATTTTTAAATAAATAATCTAATTCATATAATAATCATTTAAAAACAAAATTTGGGGTATATACAGTGTGTCCGCAAGAAATGTATCCACTGCCTTGAATCTATACATTATTCATCATTCCACGATAATATGCATAACATGTTGGTACCATAGATTAATATTAATGAATTATAAATAGTACTTATAAAATATAATCGATAGCACTGGATACATTTTTTTGCGGACACTCTGTATATATTTCAATTAGTTTTTTCAAAACGATAATCTTTAATTTGCTTACTTTCAAGATCAAATATTCCTTTTTGGTTATAGTAATATAACGTAATCAAGATACTAGAAATTTCTGTCAACTAACGTTTTTAGTTCAACTTATTTTAATTAGATAAGATGTAATTAAATTTAAGTCTCTCCTAGTTCACGTCCCTAATGAAATAGGGACGTGAACTAGGAATTTACTAATATTTCTTAGATCAATGTAAGAAATAACATTTAAAATTTAACCACTTTTTAAACAAATATTACTGTGACTGACCTTTGTCAGACGATGTACACTAGGGTGGGAAAAAAATAGGGGTTTCGGGCAAACTTCAGAATATTCATATGGAATAGTTATAATAAGTTGATACGATAAAAAAGAACATTGCATGCCAATTTCCAGTTGCCCGAAAACATTTGAAATTTTGTACAAAACGATATTTTCCATTAATTTTGGAATATTCGATTTTGTTTTTTTCTATGGAATAGATAAAATTAGTTAGCACGTTATGAGAAAAACTTGCAAAATTGCAGATTAATATTTGATACTTTTGAATTGCTCCGAGCACTTTTTTTGTAAAATATATTACTATTACAATATTTCTCTTAAAATTTAGCTTCTAGAGCAATCATGCTGTTATTGTGATAAGAAAGAGGTAATGTAATTCTCAAAATGACTTTGTGAATTGTATTTATTTCATTTTATAAAAGCATTTATCAATATTTTCGTATTGTAAAAATTTCGAATTTAGTTTTATTTCAGCAATTGAATAATAACCAATGCAATTCGCTTTGTCTACTTTTTTGAGTAACCAAGTGTCCCAAATATTGAAATGTTGGTTTATTAATCAATCAATAATCAATCAATTTCTTGCATATAAATTTCCTTATTATGTTCTTCATTGAGCATCAGACCTCCATAAGTTTGGAGCACTACACTGACTACAGTCTCCAGCGGTACCTAAATTCGGGTCTAGGAAAAAATCTCCCGACTGAAAAAATCCCCGAGGAAGAAATCCCCCGGAAAGCATCAACGAAGAAAGTATATCCTCAAGTCAAAAATAGAATATGTAACAAATATTTTCATCCATTTTTCCCCCAAAATCAAATTAATTGCAGCAGTTCCAATAGACAAATATAAATTTTTTAGACTGTACCTAACTAATGTTACAAAATCTGAAAATTGAAAATAGGCTGGGGTCTTTCCCATTAGATGACCCCCACCAGATTTAATTTAAATTATTTTTTTATGTATTTTTGTCCATAGAATCCGAAAATCAAAACCATTTTTTGTAGAAACTAAAAGTTTTTGAGATATGAGGGTTTAAAGTTATTTATTTCCTATGTATTACTGAAGGATTGGGAACTTTGAAAAAACTCGTGTTTTCATTGAAATTACTTAAAAAATATATATTTTTGGCATGAAACAGAAATTTAGTTGTTGTACTGCACACTTCATGATTGTTTAATGACCTGGCAGGGGGGTATGGGGGGCTCCCCCATTACACATATCAGTATTGAGTAATAATTTGAAAATATCACGGAAACTGGAAATATTTTTGATATATACAAACTAGCGGATACAAAAAACTACATTACTGTTTCATGCCAAAAATATATATTGTTTAAGTAATTTAAATGAAAACACGAGTTTTTTCAAAGTTCTCAATCCTTCAGTAATACATAGAAAATAAATAACTTTAAACCCTCATATCTCATAAACTATTAGTTTCTACAAAAAACGGTTTTGATTTTCGAATTCTATGGACAAATATACATATAAAAAAAATAATTTGAATTAAATTTGGTGGGGGTCGTCAAATGGGAAAGAGCCATAGGCTGTATGTACAAAACTGGAAGTTTAAATTGTATGTTATGGCCTTAATATAGCTTATAAATGAACTATATTCGTCATATTTTTCTACAACGTTGCGCAGTTTAATAAAAAAAAATCTTGATATTTGCGATTATTCAGAGGAGTGTTACCAGCACTAAGTTGCTCTAAGCAAAATTCCTAAAACGATTGTTTTATTTACATAATTTGACGTAGAAGATTTACCTATTTAAAATTAAATAAAAGTCAACTATATTTTTGGTGATTGTGACATTTATATAACCATACATACATGTAACATAATATTTATAAAAATATATACAAAGTAGAAAGAAACTAGTTAACCGTTGAACTATAGAGTGATGGTAGATGATTAAAACTAGTGATAGACAGTATAACTATCAATAGATAAATAAGGCACAGAATTATTCAAATGATGTCATTCAGTTAATATTTATTACCACTGGAATAAACGATGCAGCAATATACTGATTTTAACTAAACAAGTATTGAACATGAATAAAATTTCGTATATTATATCCAAAATTTAACTCATTTTAATATTACCTCTTCTTTATCTTCTACACTCTTACGAGTCTACAGCTACAGTGACTATACATCTCATTATGCATTTAGCTTGGGACTGATGGTCAAGAATTAAAACTAGGTATATGTAACTATCAACAGAGGAATAGGGCACAAATATGTTTTCTGGGGGGAATTTTTACGGATACCCTAAATTCGAACAATTTGGAGGGGTGGGGGCAACTGTAAACACTGTCGTACCTGTCTGATTTTCCGGCACAGACATCAAAATAAGCTCTTCTCAAGCTATCTTCCTATTCTAAATCACAGTTTAAGGTTTTTTTGCCAAAATGAAGTAAAAATCACCAAAATTGTTACTTTTCTGATATTTGAATCGCTTGGGGGCAACTGTTAATCATATCAGAATTCACTCAAATTTCAGTACACGTACCATTACTTGTCATATCAACTTTATATTACTATTCCACAAGTAATTTCCAAAACGTTATTTTTTGGCCCACCCTAATGTACTCATTGGATGCATATGTCAGGATTAAAGTTGATACGACCTATATAATCCCTTCAAAGATTTTCATTACACCGAAACATGAGATTAGCATCCAAATGGTATCCAAGAGTCTTGCTAATATGAGTAATAACTAATAAACTATTCAATTAAAATAAGGAAATAATGAAAGAGAATTTATAAAAAGGTATATTCTTAAAGTATTGGATGACCAAGCGTTATTTACAGATTTATTGAAACACAGTAAAGATAGAGCAATAACATCAACACTAGATTAGTCGCAGCAGATAATCTAGATTCCCAAAACTAGTAGATATGTCATAACATACTATCAAATAAACACAATAAAACTGGAAAAGCTTTTGACACTGTGAATGTAGTTGTAAGGCGATGTACAAACGTTAACTTCATCACTCTAAATTGTACAACTTTTCAAATGAGTTAAAGTTGAAAGATAATGTCATATATACAGTTAAAAGGTACTGCCTTTATTTCAACTCTAGCTGCCAAAAACAGCCAAATTTAATAGAACAAAAGAACTGATGGAACAAATAGCTAGATAGTCACTCAACAGTTGGAACAAATAGCTAGATGGTCACTCTCTGAAGACTAGAAATTATGTTTTCTTTTATTATTCATTGCTGTAACTATTCGTTTTAAATCACAAAATGTAACCACAGCTACGGTCACTAGCTTTAATCCTCACATCTGCAACTAGGCTCATAAGAAGACTATTTAGTACATTTTAAAAGATTAAAATATACTATTCAGCTTTTCTCAATATATTACTCTAGTAAAGTAATATAAAGGAAATATGAATGAAGAGATATACAATAATACACACATTCAATGATATTAATGAATGATGAAAGTATAACACTTGAGTGTTACGTCATGTAGAGATGATGTCCTTCCATTAAATGAAAAAACCACTTGTAGAACAGACTACCGTTTGGTGCTGTTGAAGCCACCTCCTGTTCCAACGCCACTGCCGGACACAGGGGTGCCAACGCCTAGTTTGAGGGGAGCTTTGTAGGTTGTGGCAGCCTGCTGCTGCAGTTGGTAAGCCATGGGGTGAATCTTGAATCCGTAGAGTCTGGGGACAAATTGGGTGGCGGGTCTCTTTGGCCTGTATTCGGGGTGAACCATGAAGAGCATGTGGGGGAACCCTGTGCCGAAGTAGGACCCATCAATGTGATGGTGACGTGATGACTTGGGAGTGTACACGTCACAACACTTGGGGCAGTAGAGCTTCACCATAGCTTCACCAGGGACATCGCTTAGACCAATAGGAAGCATGGGCTACGAGAAAAAAAACATTAGTATATATAAACATAGTAGGAAAGAATGGTTATAATGTTGCAACCAAGATATTTAATTTACTGTAGAAATTCTAGCAAATGTTTTAGAATGGTGATCACCTGGTTTTCACAGTAGACTCTGGGGCAGTGTCCAAAGTCTCCAGCCTGGTATTTCTCTATCATCTGAGCTATGCCCCTGTTGGTTAGGATGTACCTAGCATGGATAAGACCATAGAGCATTTCTGAGGCCTGCTCCACCAAGTCACTTTGATGGGGAATTTCGTCTTCTTCATCTGCAAAAGAGAACACGGTTGTAGTTAATAAATATAAAGAGAACACGGTTGAAGTTAATAAATATAAAGAGAACACGGTTATAGTTAATAAATATAAAGAGAACACGGTTGTAGTTAATAAATATAAAGAGAACACGGTTGTAGTTAATAAATATAAAGAGAACACGGTTATAGTTAATAAATATAAAGAGAACACGGTTGTAGTTAATAAATATAAAGGGAACACGGTTGTAGTTAATAAATATAAAGGGAACACGGTTGTAGTTAATAAATATAAAGGGAACACGGTTGTAGTTAATAAATATAAAGGGAACACGGTTGTAGTTAATAAATATAAAGGGAACACGGTTGTAGTTAATAAATATAAAGGGAACACGGTTGTAGTTAATAAATATAAAGGGAACACGGTTGTAGTTAATAAATATAAAGGGAACACGGTTGTAGTTAATAAATATAAAGGGAACACGGTTGTAGTTAATAAATATAAAGGGAACACGGTTGTAGTTAATAAATATAAAGGGAACATGGTTGTAGTTGAGTAATTATAAGATTTCGTAGTAAGGTAATGAATCAATTTCCTGATGCCTGGTAGTTATTCGCTGGATGGAAATGTTCAAATGAGAATTATTAATTTATTATAAATATAAACTACGTTGGTTTAATACTTTCAAAGTACATGAATTGAGCAGAACTGGTATGTACTCAATGATACCAGCTATCAAACAAATATATAATAGTGTCCATTCAACATTTTTCCCTAGGTGATAATTACTAATTAGAAAAGAATAGCAACCTTCTGGTAATTGGTTGATGGCCTATCACCATGTGTTAAAATTCCGTAAAAAAATTCTCTAAGTACTGTACATATCTTTTAAGGATGCTATTGGTTATTAATAAATTTTCTAAGAGATAATATGATTTATAGACATCTTACCTGGTTCTAGATCTAAAATCATATCCAGTGCCTGTCGATAGTGTGGAACCTGTTCATTCAAACCTGTAAGGTTGAACTTGTCTTGAATGTAATCCTCGTCAACCTGAAAATAAAAAAATGTAGGTAATTAATATGGAAAATTGGGTTCCACATTTCAGTCATAGCTATAAGTATAAAAATTGGTTAACATTTCAACTGGTTTATTTATTTGCAGAGATTATTGAAAACAATAACAATAGAGTTAAATTATTATTATATTTTATATAACACAGAACATGTGGAAGTGTTAACTAGTCATTTACACTGTTTTCAAAAGTAGCAGAAAAATGTCATGTAGTTTGTAGGAGCTGGTACTGAACCAGTTGTC
The DNA here is from genome assembly GCA_947561585.1 of Caprella mutica. NCBI lineage: Eukaryota > Metazoa > Arthropoda > Malacostraca > Amphipoda > Caprellidae > Caprella > Caprella mutica. Next base: position 13,751 of record CANNZV010003572.1, read on the forward strand.
AATTATTCAGAACCAATTCTATATTCTTTGAAATTACTGTATATAAAGTTTCTATTAACCATTATAGACTTAGATGGCTTATTACTTATTACTATCAAAATACATTCAATGTGAAGTTAACTGTTTCTTCTGTATAATGATGTACTTTGTCAGTCATAAACCATCAAAGATAGTAGCTACTAATCATTAGAAATATCTCATCTGGTGATATGTAAAATAAAATTATCATTCAGTAAATGTTTCATTACTCTTAATTATCCTAATAAAAATTAAATTAGACAAAACTTTCACAAAAGTAGCAAACTAATTTTATCGAAATTTCCGACTTGATAATTATACCATTTTTGAGATGTACATTGTGCGAGAGAAGTAAAAACTAAATGGACTGCAGAGTGTCTTACCTCGCAGAAGAACTCATTGCCTCTAAGACCACAGAACCAAGTGATCCAAGATACCTCTTCTGAACTGCTCATTTTGTAGGCTCTAGAGGGAGACTTTGCAGCTAAAGGTCAACTTTGCAGCTAAAGACAAACAATACTACAAATTAGTCTTTATATGTTAAATCTGCAAAGAAAGAGAACTGTATAATACATGTTTCAAAGTGTAGACAGTGTCATTAGTCAGATGCCGGTCTGTAAATAAGTGACATTTTTAACAATATGTGTCCAGTCAATCCTTAATTTCCTCCTGTATTTACATACATTTTACTAAGGACAGAAGGCAAATTAAAGAATTTCTTGGAGAACACTTTACCAGTTACTGCAGTCTGGGTCAAATGGACTATCTAAAACAGAAATTTGGGTAAAATTTCTCACTGGTACTAAAACAATAAGTAAATTAGTTTCCAAAATAATTCTAAAGCACATAACTGTCACCAAAGATCTTTGGCCAATCTTTGAGACTGTCACTATTTCATGATTAATTTCTATGTTTAGTTACATGTAAATATTTAAAACTTTGAGATTTCTGGTCTTTTGGAGAACAATTAAAATATTATTAAGATATAAATTGTCTACAAAATATAATATTTAAGACTGATTTGATACCATGTTCGAGAGGCTAGCATATTGAAAGCCAATTTTGAGCCAAATGCAAAGTTTCACAATAATTATGAGCCAAGCCAAATTTGGTTAATCTATACCAGTTTCTTGAAGTATTTTTCTCGTGCACCACTTGCTGTTCTCGTGCACCACTTGCTGTTCTCATGCACCCCCTGAGCATTTTATAGTATTGAAATAGATTGAAAAGCTACAATGAGAAAATATTTGGTTACTATGATTTGAGAATTTAATATGCAAATTGAATAAGGAAAATTTTTGTTTTATTTACATAAGGTAAAATTATTCAATTATTCATTTATGCGAGGAAAATTAAAATTCATTAGAAATTAAAGAAAACCAAATAATTTGTGATAATAATGCAGTATAATGCATTGTAGTTATATATGTAAATATTTTGAAAATGAACAGTTGTAAACTAATAAAATAAAACTAATCAATTACGGGGTAGAGATGCTTACATATAATCCCGACACAGAAATGAAAATTCGATATAGAAAGGTACAGTTTTTGTTTACACTTTGTTTATACAATGGAAAGACCATTTTTCTTTCTATTCAGTGTTAGAATATAAAGAAATACACTTAATGTATATTCTGCATGATATTAATAGCAAGAACAGAACTTTTTAACAACAGCCATCTCATGCACCCCCTATAAACAATCCAATGCCCCCCAGTTTAAGAACCACTGATCTATACTAATAATTTTCTTAGTGTGTTTATTTATTTATTTGGTGTCTGCTTTTTCTCAACAGGTAATGAACATGAAGAATGTAACTATGATATGCACTGGAATATATTGACTATATACTTTAAATTCCCCTGTTTTTATTCAATTTTTGAATGTATTTTATCTATAAAATAAATTAGACTATGCAGAAAATGTAATTTTAATTGAATTCATTAAAAGTAACCTAATGATGGTTGCTATCGATGACCCGTTATTTTTAACGGGAAACTACACTAGTTTCTAAATATTTCAAGCCAATATTATTAACAAGGGAACATATGATAATTCAAAATTATAAGCTAATTGGCTTTAACTGACATACTCTGTAGCATGGATACCAATAAAAATATAAATCAAATAATCATTACATTCGCAGAATGCGGGAGGGTCATATTTTACCCGTCATTATTTATTTATAATCTTGTTATTCGCTTAACTGAAAAAATGTTCAACCAAATTGCATGAAATTTGGTGAAACGATTGGTCCATGCCCAGTGACCTGCTGGTAGAATTTTGGGAGTTACTTGGTCAAAGGTCATGGTCATTGTCATTTATAACTCAAAAAGTACTGAACCATATTGCATGGTCAATACTCAATATACAAAAACTATTTGATCAGATTTTGAGACCGATCTGGTCAAAGATCAAGGTCAAAGCCATTTGTAACTCAATAACTCAAAAATTATTTAACCAAATTGTCTGAAATTTGATGGTACAATTGGTCAATGTCCAGGAAATATCTGGTAGAATTTTCGGAGCAATCCGTACAAAGTCATTCATAACTCAAAAAGTATTTAACCACTTTGCTTGAAACTTTATGGGACGATTGGTAACTAGCAGTTTATCAAATTTTAGTTGAGAACACTGTACTACTTCGATAGGTACACTGTTCCTAGATAGGTACACAGTGTACCTAACTAGGTACACAGTGTACCTACTACCTAACTAGGTACACTGTACCTAATTGCAATAACACAAATATGTTCTAACAAATGAATTTAATAGGTATTACACTGAGCAAGTGGCACCAGTGGGCGCACTTTTGATGTTAACCAATGCATTATTATGAAGTCAAGATATATTATTGCATAGGTAGTTTACTTGTAAACACCTAGGCAACAATCTTAGTTATAAATACCTAGGTACATTATTATATTTAAAACTTTATAAATTATCGGTTCATTTAACTACAGATACCTACCTAGAAATAATATTTTCGGTGTCTTTGGCTTCAATATTATACTTTTAAAAAGCAAGTGGTATCGGACTTGGTATTGGTTACCAGAATTTTTAAGTAACTGTAATTGGTACTGGTATCGGTTACTAATATGGTATCGGTGCATCTCTAATCATAGGTATGTCAGATTTGCCATTCTATCTGCCTTCACTATCCGCTTCTTCTTACACCAACCAAAACAATCTCTCTTTACAGTCAGTCACCAACACACCAAGGTACCTCATCTACCCCACACACCTGATACCTCCCACATCAGCTTCCTCTCCCCCATTGAAAATCATTCACATGCTCTTTTTGTTATTGATCCGCAGTCCACAGCTTTCTGCACCCATCTCCAGCACCTCAACCATTCTCCCCACCTTAGCAACAGGTCATCATGCTAACTGACACTCTAACCCCTCCTCTTTTGTACTCCATACCACAACTCGCCAGCATTTTATTGATAATCCAGCGAACCATTACAAATAGTTGTGGAGAATCTGTACATCCTCCCCTGGGCCCTGATCCCACTTCCAACTGCTTTCCCTCTCTCTCTAGATCTCTGTCCAATCTTCCTAGTACAAATTTGACATACAACCACCAATATCTATCTTCCTATAGCTCTCTACACTTGCCCTCAACAGGAACAGATTTTCCTACATCCTTCTCTCCTCCACTAACCCTGCCTGCAGACTCCACACTCTCTCATTTAACATCCTCTGGTCACTCATATTCTTCTTCAACTGCCCCATAAATATCTTCTAGCCAACATTAGTCAGAGCTACAGGACAATGCTCACTGACTTTTTCACTTTAGGTAGAATGGCCATTTTTGATATTTTTCATCCCTTCAACACCTCCATCAAATTATCTATGCACTTTTCACTTCTTCCCAATGCCCAGTCTGCAAAGCATGCACAATCACTCTCCAGATATTTTACTTTAGGGACAATTTCTTTCCAAAGATTTTCAAATTTCTTTCCAAAATAACCAAAAATCTCAAAAAAACTCCAATAATTACATAAGATAGGGATTAATTAGAAAATTGTTGCCAGATAAACTTCATAACTTAACCCATCTTTTGCAAACTGGCTCATTATTGTATAGCGTCCCCTTGATACCATCATTCACGACCTAGACCATCTGAACAGGCTGTTATACATTGTAGATCCTGTTCGGTCTCCTTTCTCACATTCATTCCTCAACACGCTCGGCAAAAGTCCTTTATTCACTTTTATTATAGGTAATCCTTAGTTTAATTTATCCCTCGGGTCCTTTCTCCTTCTCTCCAACTATACACACCTTTTCTTCTTTTCTCCTCATATTCCCTTCTCTGGTCTTTCCATACTTGACACTCCACAATGCCACTCCTTTGCCCTGCACATATATTTCTCTCCAACATTCCATCATATATATCATAACTTAACCTCCAGTATTTCTCCATATAGATTCTTCTTTCACTCCACTCTATATTCTCCCTTTAACTTATCATTTTCCACAATTTCATCCCATCCTCATTTCTTTTTATTTCCTGTGATATTTTCACCTCGTGTCCCATTATTGCATCCCCGGGTGCTAAAAATCCTCTAATTTTATATTTCGTTTCCTATGGAGCTCCCAGTCCACTCTGGAAAATATCTAAGGCTAACAGATGAATTTTAGGGGCTAAATGCTGCAGATTAAACAGTTTCCATTAATTTATTACTGTATGCTAAACTCCAACAGAGTAATTAATTCATCATAACTCATAAAAGACCACTTTTTCCAGAGTGACTCCTAGTATGGCAGTACCTGTCATTTTTCAAAGTATGCAGTATGCACAAACTTCAAAGTAACCAAATTATTGACCATGTTAGAGAGTATGTTATTCATATTGTCAGTTAGGTAAAGCCAATTAATTGGCTTACAAAACTTAGATATAAGTAATTGGCTTAAAATTTTATATTAATCCTTATGTTCCCATGTTAATATTGGCTTGAGCCTTGAATTCTTCAAAAATGTCAGTCTGCAGAAACTGGACCCTGATAAAGTTTTTTGTAGAGATCTCCTATTCTATTTCTGTTCACAGTAAAATTAATGTAAATATAAAGATTAATTCAGAAGTGTTAGTAGCAAAATTAATGTAAACATAGGAATTAATTCAAAATTGTTCATAGAGATTAGAGTTCATAGAGATTTATGAGATTCTCTGAGAATATCCAAAATATCTCCCATATTCTGCAGACTGGCAAAAATGAGCCAAACTGGCTTGGATCAGAATTATTGGGAAATTTTGGCTCAAAATTGGCTTGCAGTTTGCCAGCCTCTGAAACATGGTAAATTTGTGACTTTTGGTTTTGAAGAGTGAAATAAGTTGAAAAAATTGTTATTAACAATTAAATCACAGAACACTCATAAAATAATCATTGCCATTGGTACCTAAAAGATGCACATCCATCAGACATGAAACCTAATGACGTTTACAATTGTAATATCTTCACTAAGAAGTCAAATAATAAATATCTACCTTAACCCTAATGAGTTTGACTCTCAAAAACTACGGGAGAATTTGACTATGTGTTAAAAAAACACATGTCTTATTTATAAACCTACAGTACTGTATTTTTTACAAGTTGTTAGTATATGTACTAAACAAATGGGTACCAAATTTCAAGTAAAAATATTTAACATATAAGGAGAAATAAATACAAGACATTGGCAACTGAGAGGGCGAGCTGTGATTGGCTGGAAGAGAGAGTGCGTGTCCGTTTTCTCCATGAAAACGTACGGACTGGTGCGTTTAGCGGGTACTGAGCTATATTATTTCTCTTCTATATCTATGATTTTCAATACGTTGAATAATTTACATGGACTTTTGATTTCTTATGTTTTTCTTATTAGAGTGTACCTAGATAACAATTAAACTTTAGTTTCATTTATAGTACCTAGGTATATCCAATGAACTATATATTTCATATGAATATTTAGATGATTGAAATAAAAACAATTTCTTTTAATTCAGTGTATATTGAACAAAACATATGTATTATATTTTTATATGTCAGTAAATAAATTAGACAAATAATAAAAAAGGACTACTTTGGCATAATTCAATCCATTATAATGACGAAACAATAACATTGGTACTATAAGTAGGTATAATACATGCAATAGCTAATTATTCTACATGCAAATAGGCAGCATACTCATTTTTTCATATTTATAAGACTAAAGTGGTAGACTAGAACAACAAAATAATATATATTCCAATCTGATGAACTTTCATCTCCAATCGTGTCATCGAACAAAATGTTATTAATATCTTCGTCCGATAGTACCTTGGAGCGGGTACATTCGCAACACCACCCCTGACCAAAGTTGACGAGACACTCACCTTGAGTGGCCAGCCAACCACAGCTGGCCGTGGTCCTGAGCTGTACATACCTCACATTGCCACACTTCGCTATATTGCAATTGATTCATAATTTACGTGATTTACGCCGATACGTAAATATTTTTAAACTTTTAAATACTAAAATATATTTGGTATTTATGTAGGAACAAAGTCAAGAAAGGTCAATAAATTTGAAGGGATTACTTGAAAGATATAAAGTAATTTTAAAAATGTGTGCCTAGAAAACACATGTCAAACTCATTAGGGTTAGAATGAGTAAAATCAAATGATCAGGACTCAGATAAATCATGTTTGATCTCATCTTCTTCAAATGTCATGTTTTTTACACCTGGTATCTCAAGTAAAATAGTATGTCTCATAAACTTTCCAGTTCTCTCAACTTCTCTCCAAGAATAATCAAATTACCATAAATTCTCTACCAAATAATATTGTAGCATAGGAGAAAAATCAGTCTGCAAAGCAATGAAGCAGGCACTATCAGTTCCCAGATATTTAATTTTTGGGGCATTATCTCTCATAACCTTTTCAAATTTCTCTCCAAAATGTCCAAAAATCTAAAATACACTCCAAATAATTATATGTAAACATAGGAATTAATTAGAAAATAGTCAACAGGTAATTCAGGAGACAAATTTCAAGGCATGAATAGTTGGCGGATAATCTTCACAACTTCATGCATCTTTTGCAGACTGTGAGAAAATCAGATATTTCTCACCATCCATATGTAATTGAAGGGGTCAAAATAACTGTCACAAACTCGCCATTAAAATGGCTAGTGCCGAGTTTGGAAATGCTTTATTACCTGGTTGGCAGCCTGGCAAGCATTGTTCCATGATTTTTATTAACCAAAACATTAAACACAATGAATGATGCTCATCTCATTACTCTGCACCCTACTAGGAAAATTGCATTATTGCGGCATATTAACAGTGACTAACTCCAGTCTGTATTTCATGGTAAATTCCATCAACATGTTTCCCCTTTGAAAATAATATTCTGCAAAGTCTGTGGATTTTTAGCTATATATTTTTAAGTTATCATTAATTTTTGGTAGATAAATTCCTTGTTTCAAAGTATGGACAAAGTCGCCAGTATATTGGCAACTTATGAGGGGTGAAATAAGTTGAAAACATGTATATAACAAGTGAATCAATCATAAAATAGTCTCAAGACATGCACATGTATCAGTCTATCAGACATGAAGCATGAGGATATTTAAGTGTAAAATCTTCACTAGGAAGTCAAATTTCTTCTTAAAAGTATCTTAAATATGGGAACCCCATTTTCTCACTAAACTGGCAACTTTTCTGCAACACATTGAAATGGAATAAATTGGGAAAATGTTGGTGGATCAACCAAATTACTGGAAATTTATGGTGGATTATTTCAGCTTTTTTTCAAATTCAGAGGGATTTTGTGCACCAAATACAGACTGGGACTAACTTATTGCAGCCCAGTCTGTATTTGGTTCACAAAATCGGAAAATCCCACTGACTTTTTAAAAAAACTGAAAAAATCCACCATAAGTTTCCAGTAATTTGGCTGGCCACTGACCCACCAACATTTTGCCCATTTTTCCACTGAAAATTAATGGTAATATAGGAATAAATAGCTAAAAATCCACCAACTCTGATAGAATCTTAATTTAAAAGAAAAAAATTCCACTGACCAGTCAGTAGAATTTACCATGAAATACAGTCTGGACTCAGTGGACTGCGGCCTCTCCAGTCTGCAGAATATGGAACATTTTTCCAAGACACTCTCAAGGGAGTTTTTGATTGAATTTTTAGAAATTGGAGATCTCTGCGGGAGATCTTGAATTAATTCCTAAGTTACAAATAATTTGGCTGCGGGAGATTCTGAATTTGCTACTGAGAGTCTGAGAGTAACTGTCTCTCAAATTAAATCTCTAAGGGAAAAGAGACACATTCTGCAGACTGGCAGCCCAGTCTGCAGAATGCGTCTCTTTTCCCGCAGAGATTTGAATTTGAGAGACAGTTACTCTCCGACTCTCAGCAGCTGATTCAGAATCTCCCGCAGCTAAATCAATGGTAACATAGGAATTAATTCAAAATCTACCGCAGCTAAATTAATGGTAACATAGGAATTAATTCAAGATCTCCCGCAGAGATCTCCAATTTCTAAAATTCAATAAAAAAAACTCCCGCCGAGTCTTGGAAAAATGTTCCCTATTCAGCAGACTGGCTGGCAGCCTCTAACAACCCAGTCTGTATTTCGTGGTAAATTCCACCGACATGTCGGTGGAATTTTTTCCCCTTTAAAATTAATATTCTGAAAAAGTCGGTGGATTTTTAGCTATATATTCCTATGTTACCATTAATTTTTGGTGGATAAATTAGGAAAATGTTGGTGGATCAGCCAAATTAATAGAAATTTATGATGGATTTTTACATCTTTTAGAAAAAGTCAGTGGAATTTTGTGCACCAAATACAGACTGGCTAACAACCAGATTGCCAAGTAATAAAGCATGTCCAAACTCGCCATTTTAATGGAGAGTTTGTAACAGTTATTTTGAGCCCTTCAAATGCAAATGGCGAGTTTTATCTATTTTTCTCCTATGCTAGTGCTACAATGTTATTTTGGAGAAAATTTATGAAAATATGATAATTTTGGAGAGAATTTGTTGAATTTTGGAGAGAGCTGGAGAGACAAATGGTGAGTTTATGAGACATACTATTTTACTTGGCCAGATTGCAGGAACTGGTTAGGTGTTCTCCAAGAAATACTCTATTATGGCTTCTGTTCTCAGTAAAATACATGTAAATATAGGCTGAAATTAAGGATTGTTCGCACAGAAAATGTTAAAAATGTCCCATATTCTGCTGACTGGTCTAACAACAGAAACATCAATAATCATAGCTTCAAAACACATGTTAAAAACTTAAATTAATTAATTAAAGCACACACTGTGCTTCTTTCGATAGCTAGGCAACAATAACTTTTTAATGTAATTTCTATTCATAATGTTTTAGAAATAGAGACTCTCTAGAGTCTTAGAGAGGAGACGGCCGCAATTAAAAATTAAAGGGCAGCAAATTCGCAATTTACCTGAGTGACCCAGACCCTAAACTTTCCTTCACTTTAACATTATCACCAGGTTCTGATGTTTAATCAGAATTTATACTGAAACTTCATTTTTTCGGAATTTCAAAAAATCGTGAAAATATGAATTCTCCAAAATAACTAGGTAAAACTTATTTTGAGACAGAGATTATTTTTGGGGCCATAGTAAATTAAGTAAGTTTTAAGTAAAATACATGTAAGCATAAGGACTACCTACCTATATTAACGTAGGCGCTTACCTACCTAACAAGACCTAAGGTTAGGTTTATAATTAATCTAATTTTGAGATTGAAGCTAAATAGGTAGGTACCTACCTATTCAAAGAAATTGTATTCTAAAATATATAACAAATTATTGAATTAAGAGAAATGAAGTCATGAAATAACAACACTCATTTTAGAATCCAAAAATTAATGATATAAGAAACCCATGACTAAAAATAAACACAAAGTTTTCTGGGTGAAGCTAAACACACCGGAATGTTCTTGTTCATAGATATACCTACAACCAATACTTATCCATAGTAAATAATTTGATAGCTTTGAAAAAGAGATGTACAGATAAATGATGTTCATATTTAAGCCTAACTACAAAAGTCTCATGTTGTCGGTTCAGCAATTTGTAGTAGGCTCCTCTATTGGGGCAATTGGTGGCGCCATCTAGCGACACATTTTCTGAGTAAATAATATCACAAATATCTAACACAACTTAATTGGTACGTACTAAATTGTCACAATTATTTATTGGAATATATTAGTTATTAGGGTAAGGTACGATTTATCCAACAATTCTAAATTTTAGATCATATATGGAAAAAGTATATAATTTACCATAATTTAGAGTAAGTTCCGCTTCGTCAGTCGGTTTCACATCTTCGGTCAGATAAGAAAAAGCTGTACAATAATAATGATTCTAATTTTGTTTTAATTGGTATCCGTGATACCCAAAGGTTTCATGGATACCAATTTAAAAAAATATATAATTATTAATTTACCAACCCAGGTATAGTTGTTTATTTTGTGAAACCGATGTACCGCTAATTTGGAACTTGTTGTTGAATTCTTTTAGAAAATGAGTTAATATATTGGAACTTACCCTAAGTCGTTTCTATAAGTCGTAGGTATGTATCCATATGATTGATACCTGAAGGTATCATGGATACTAATTGAAATATTTTATTTCAATAATATAATATTCAGGTACTTGGGGTACCTGAATATTATTACTTGGGGTACCTGAAATCAGGTAGGTACTTGGGGTGAAAATTAAGAATCGGAAGAATATGTTTGAAGGGCAAAGGAAGGATATGCTGAACAAGTCAAAATGGATGAGCAATTTGACCTATTCTGTTATTGAGAAGAGCTGCCACAAGGTATTAATTGGAAATAATTATTGAAAGAGGGTTGTTCTGCCGAGAGTGCTGTATGGTGCGGAGGTTGTTGGACTGAGGAGAGGAGATATGGACGTTATTCAGAGGCAAGAAAATGCAGCAGTGAGGAAAATGTTGGGGGCATCGAGAGGGGTGGCTGTGGCTGGATTGAGGGGAGATGTGGGAATTGGAACGGTGAGGAGTAGAGTAGCTAGAGGAAGACTGCAGTATATGAGGAGAGTTGAGCAGGGAGAGAATGAAATGCTGAGGAGAGTGATGAGAGTGGCTAAGCAGAGGGGAAGTGACCTAGTAAACAATGCGGCATCGAAATAACGTCATCTCGATACAAGGCTTTCCTCAAATGAATTCGAAAATAGAGGTAGAATCCGCTATCTAACATTGTTTTGGCATCGATTCGAAGATGCCGTGCACCACTAGACGGCATCAAAATATACCTACGAACATTTCGAGATGAAGAGTCACAAATTATGCGTCGAATAGAAGTCAAAGGTCCTCTCCAGGCTCCGGGGAAAAAATGAGTTTATTACATGATATTATAGAACTAAGGTATATGATTATTATTCTGCAAACCGCATACAATTCGTTTCAGTATATTTTTCATTATTTACTTTTAAAGTATTTTAATACTCTGTGAGCAACAACTGAGCGAATCACTAACCTGACGGTAAGAAAGAAGATTGTACATTCTTTGTTTTGATTGTAAATTTAGATTTTTAAACAAACAATGTGTTTTTGGTCTTTGTTTAAAGGTCCTCTCCAAGTAAATTATTTTATTGCTTTAATCAACGAGGCTAATGTTACTTATCATTTTACTGCAAACCCCATCAAATTTGATAGCATATTTTTAATTTATATGCTTTTAAAGATTTTTAAAATCCAAACTCTACTAAACCTATTTTACTTCCGACTTTCTTATTTTCAGTCTGAACAAGAAGAATGTACCTACACCATTTGTTTTGATTGTCAACTAGGTATTAGGTTTAATAAATCGATTTATTATTGGTGTAAAGGTTTTAAATTGAATAAACTTATTATAGAAATGTGTATATACTTTTGAAAACAATTAATATCTTGAACGAAGGCCAAAAACGCATTGTTTGTTTAAAGGTCCCCTCCAAGCAAATTTTTTTATTGTTTAAATCAACGAGGCTAATGTTTCTTATCATTTTACTGCAAACTCCATAAAATTTGATAGCATATTTTTAATTTTATATGCTTTTAAAGATTTTCATAATCCAAACTCTACAAAACCTACTTTACTTCCGACTTTCTAATTTTCAGTCTGAAGAAGAAGAATGTACACCATTTGTTTTGATTGTCAACTAGGTATTTGCACTATTTGGTTTAATAAATCGAATTATTATTCGTTTAAAGGTTTAAATTTTCATAAACTTATTATAGAAACGTTTATATACTTTTAGAAACAATTAATATCTTAAAAGAAGTCCAAAAACGCATTGTTTGTTTAAAAATCCAAATTTGAAATCAAAACAAAGAGTGTACAATCTTCTTTCTCAGCGTCAGGTTGGAGATTCGCTCGATTGTAGCTCACAGAGTATTAAGAAACTATAAAAGCAAATAATATAATATATAATGAACCGAATTGTATGCAGTTTGCGGAATAATGATCGTAGACCTTACTTCTATAATATTATGCTATAAATTCATTTTTTTCCCGGAGCCTGGAGAGGACCTTTAAAAGTCTAAATTTGAAATCCAAACAAAGAGTGTACAATCTTCTTTTTCAGCGTCAGGTTGGTGATTCGCTCGATTGTTGCTCACAGAGTATCAAAAAACTTTAAAATAAAGTAATAAAATAAATAGATTTATTTATTAAACCAAATACCTATTTGACAATCAAAATAAATGGTGTACATTCTTCTTTTTCTTCAGACTGAAAATTAGAAAGTCGGAAGTAAAGTAGGTTTTATAGAGTTTGGATTATAAAAATCTTTAAAAGCATATAAAACTAAAAATATGCTATCAAATTTTATGGGGTTTGCTGTAAAATGATAAGAAACATTAGCCTCGTTGATTTAAGCAATAAATAAAATTTGCTTGGAGAGGACCTTTAAGCAATAAAAAAATTTGCTTGGAGGGACCTTTAACAAAACTGTATCGATTAGACATGTAAAAGTAGACATTGAATAGAAGCAAACATTTGCTACTACCATAGGGAATCTGTTTCGAACTGACGCCCAATTATATATCTATGTAATATGATTCGAAACGATATCCAATCGATCGTATCCAATAGATAAATTAAAAAATTAAGATTGAATTTTCTTAGTTTATTGCTTATAATGTACTACATAGGTTAGGTGCATATGAACTTAATTAATGTTACATAATGTTTTACAGAGATAGAATGGGAAGAAATAATTTGATGTGTCTGGGTATCGAACCTGTAGCCAGCTGTCCTCGTGTCTGTACCAATGCCAGAGTGCCATCGTGGATGCATTCTATTAGGAATTTATTTTTTAATTTAAACGACTCGGAGATATTTAGAGATATTTTGAAGTGAATTTAACAATAAATCAGGTTCCTCTATTAAAACCGAAATCATAACTTAGTCTTATTACAGATATAGGTACTATCGCAGAAAAGTGTATCCGTCCAATTGCTGAGGCGCGCATGAATAATCTAGTTCCGACTGTACCACGGATTATCGTACGCTACCCCAAATTCTCATTTTACCCCCGCATGTAAGAAATTTCGATTCTTTTACATGCAGTGCGGGACATTTCGTCTTCAGCCGTCATGGTGAAAAGTCATCAAATTTCACTCTCTCTATTTAAAAACTTTGTGTTTTAGGCAGATCGAAAATTAGTCTTTCTTTAGATAATTTCACTTTAGCCTGGATAAGTTATTCTTCAGTCTTTCTAGCTGAGGACTCTATTTTTTATTGGCATGCTCATATGGAACTATATCTTTGTACATTTGTAAATTAATTTTTTTCGCTTAAATTTTCTAAGTTATAGATTCAAAATTTTAAGCTATATTTTTTAACTCTGTGAAAAATTGTTAATGCTATCATTTTTAGGCATCCTTGAAATTGAGATATTCGAAAGACTGATCAGATTTCTGAGCTAGTTGTTTTCTTCTTGTATATGAACTCTAAATATTTTTACCAGTTGATTTTTTTTTTGCTGATAGCTGAGACTAAGTCCAGCTCAATATCAAGTGTTTCTGTTCTTGATTTCATTTCGAATTATAAAATTTATCAATATTTCACAGATTTTCTTGAAATTGCTGATGGAATTTGCTATTTATTACCAAAATGTGTGCTTCCAAAACTTTTGTATCTTTACTTCTGAACTTTGAAATAATACCGAGCTTCAGAATTTTTTCTATAGTTAGTGAGTGGAACCATTTTTTATAGGTATCCAAACCTGCAAAATGTCGAGATTTGGAACAGTTTACGAAATAGCAAAATTAGATTTTATGCACTTCTTTACATTACTCTGTAAAAAATACGGAATTCTACTTTATATTATTGTGCCTAAATTCCTTTGAATACGATCTGTAGACATGGAATAGAAAGAAAAAAAAACACCTAGAGCTGTAGCTTATAACCACATTTTATTTTTTTATTTTACCCTCCAGACTTCTAGATTTTAGGTAGGTATATACTTTATTAAATGTTCTATTATGCATATGATTCTTCCATTCGTAAATAGCCGCCGGTTTACGTCATAGTTCTATAATGTAGACTGTAGTATATACTTTTTGTTTAAATTGTTCTTTCTGTATTTATAAATACCTTTAAATTTAAATCTTTTTCAGGTTTTAGTCTCACAATACCTATAGATATAACCATATTTATGCACTTTAAAAAAAGGGAAAACCTACGAATAATTTTCGGAACAGCTGGATGCTCAAGTTTAGTGTTAAACGGTAAATGTAATTACGTATATTCACCTAATTTATTTTTCCCATAATTTTTATCTTCTAATTCTACTACCAAATTCTCGTTTTTATTTTGTGCAGGTAACTCTTAAGAAATTTCTTTCTTTCAGGGTATCAAAGAATTTATAAGTCTGCATGAGCTCTATGGTCACGCAGGTAAATTGCGGCCCTTAATTTTTTATTGCAGCCCTCTCAAGAGAGTCTTTATAAAACATTTTGAATCAAAATTACATTAAAATGTTGCATAGCTATCAAAAGAAGCACAGTGAATGCTATAACTTATTAATTTAAGTTTTGACGTGTGTTTTGAAGCTATGATGTTTCAGTTGTTAAAGGCCGCAATTAGTAAGTGGGCCGCAATTTACCTACGTGACCCTATCATGAAGCTATTTGTGGTGGATTTAATAGAAGAGGGTTCTCTTTGGCCTCGAACTGTTGTTAATTGGATTAATAATTGTCTTTTTTCATTCTTATTATGTTTATCTTTTTACGCCACTTGCAGTTTTAGAGGATAGCACTAGGTTTATGCTTTCAAAATACAAGGTCTTCGACTTTTAGGTTTATTAGGCTTGTAGGCTTAATTTACTATCCCCTTTTCATTTTATTCTTCCATCCGTGAGTGTATTCTCCGGACCTTAAATTGGGTCCTTTTTTATTCGTTTTAAGTGAATGCATTCTCGGAGTAGCTCTTTAGTATTCATGAGCATTGTCACCGACGGTGGTAGGTGACTTTGTTCATGGAGCCACTTTCCTTTCATACTGCTTCTTCCAGTCCCTTGTATTTAATTTCATTGTCAGCGATATGGCCTTTGGATCCAAAGAAAACGTTAAGTCCCTACTTAAATTAACAGAGATTATTTATTAATAACTTTATACTAAAAAAAACTATCTTAAATTCATACGAGTAAATATGTAAGATATTCATGTTGCATTTATGAGAGTTTTCAACGAATGACACTATGTAACAGTCATGAATTTAAGAAAGAGGCAGAGAATTTTTCGATACGAACAGTTGCAAATTGGATGATGACAAAGTTTTTTTCCTTTTTGTTTCATTGAAATTCACTGTTTTGTAGAATAGCACTAGATAGGGATAACAATGTAGTCTTAGATTGTTTATTAATATAATTTGCAATATTTTTTTGCACCCTGTTTGTTCATTTTCCTCTTACTTCCGCGATTACTAGATTCTCATTCCGTAACATTCCATTGACGAGTCTCTTTCATTCCAATCACGGCGTCTCTTTCCAATCTAACTGCTAGATCTATATTAAGGTCTTTTCTATTTATTTTCCGATTAACGAAATCTCGAAACCATTATATTCGCATCAAACCTAGTCAATAACAATAACTTATATACTAATTTATATTATTAAAATTTGTTTCCAGTTCAATGGGTAGAGCGAGCATTCGCTAGGTGGAACTCTAAAGACCACTACCTATGACCAGATCACTTCTCACAAGAAAGCGGAAGAATCAAACGACAGCAGTGCAAATCTCCCTATTCTAAATTGGTAAGGACAAATTTCTATTAGTTCAGTGATAACTGATAGAATTAGCAAAGCTATTCGTATCAGTTATGTTTCATAAATATATAATTTAAAAAATGTATGAAAATTGTTTAAAGATATAATATGTATAGTAGGCTAATTGCAAAGCCCCCAGTGGCTGTATCCTCAATCTGTTCAGGTGAATATAAGAGAAGGGCACAACAGCTTCAGGCTTATCATTTTTGTGGCTAATTGTAGTTTCTGAGGATAACTCGTATGTTTTTTTTTTGTGTCCGGTAGGCTTCATTTATTATCACCTCTTCATTTTCCTTTTCCATCTGTGAGTGCTGCCACCGGTGTTGGTGACTCTTTTCGTCACATTCCTTGGTAAGTGACTGCAGTCATGGATTTTTTTTTTGCATCCATGAGCGTTTTCTCCGACTGGTGGTAGATTATTCTTTCATGGAGTCTCTTTCCTTTATAACTGTTACTTCAAGCCCCATATATATTCAATTTCTTTTCAATATCAACGATATGGCCTAAAAACTTTCAATTAAATTGATTGGCAATTGTAAATTATTTCGTCCAAATACTTTACAATTGGTAATTGTAAATACACAACTTATGGTTTCGTTAGTTTCTGAAATACTGAATTCTTAAATACTGACTATTCATATCCACTCCATGGTGATAAACGGTTATTTATTTTGCTAGTATTAAAATTTGCAAATATTCAGAGTACTGGTAATAATTAATTAAACTCTTATATAGTTACTTTTTTTTTAACTGTAGCTTTTTGTTTATACTCCAGTTTGGAATTCTTGACTCATTAAATCATTAAACTAAAACAACGTTTAAACTCTTAAAATTTACTGATAATACGAATAGCTTAATTTATACAATATCCTAGATTACTTCAACATGTAACTTGCCGCTAAAATGAGAGTTTCTACAATATTTCATTAGTCTTGTGACATTCATATTTGAACATTTAAATAAAATTAAGTAGTTTAGTGACATTGTTCAGTATTTTCAACTTATTGACTTTCATTTTTTCTATTTTACAGTTTCGTTCTTTGCATCTCCTTTGACAACAAATCGAATAAAATTAAATACTTCCTTCCATTTTTGAAACAAATATGTATTACCCTTTTTCAGTACAATTTCTGTTTCCATAAAGCTATAATCTTGTTTAAAAAAATGACCAATATTTAATTACAAGAAATTAGTAAAATTCAATTATCTCTTTTGTAGAGGTCTTTAGTTTCGTTTAAATTAATTAGACTTTTTGCCAATTAGTTTGTAATATAGTCCTTTGTAGCATTAATTGTAGTAAGTATTCTACGCATTGGAATTAGACTTTATCTAACAGTTAGTCTCGAGTAATAGAAGATAAATGTAGTGTTTCTATAAAACCACGTTTCTAATGCTAAACATCTATTCAACCTTATCTTGCAATTTCCAAAAATAACTTTGTTGTCTTTTCTTCACTAATTTTAAATTATCCTTTTCTTTCCATCGTTTGCGGTATAACCTCTTAATTCATCAACATAAAGAAAAAATTAAAAATATTAGATCGAGGTGCCACTCTTTTTGGTCCTTTGGGTAAATATTTTGTAAGTTTGATTTTTAAAATTCGAAACACACTCTGATCACAGTAAGGATTTCAATCTATCTGTGTTCTACTTTCCATTAATCTTGTTTTCTATCAAATCTTGTTTCTTCCTTGCCACTCGAATGTGGATTCTTTTAACATAACCAAATGTGCTTCGAATACACATTGTTCAGGATTTTGTAGAATAGCGCTAGGGTTATGCTCTTCAACTACGAGGTCTTAGATTTTTGTGTTAGGTAGGCTCGTAGGCTTCATTTACTATTACCTCTTCATTTTCCTTTTCCATCAGTGAGGGCAGCCACCGGTGCTTGCGTTCCGTTTCGTCACATTCCTTGGTAAGTGAATGCATTCACGGAGTAGCTTTTCTGCATCCATGAGCATTGTCACCAACGGTGGTAAGTGCCTTTGTTCATGGAGCCACTTTCCTTTCTGACTGCTTCTTCTAGTCCCTTGTATTTAATTTCCTTTTACGTCAGCGAAATAGTCACGATATGACTGAAGCAAATAGTCACGATATGACTGAAGCACGACGTTAAACCCCTAGTATAATGAAAAAATATATTACCTAGTATAATGAAAAAAAAAATATTATAGTACGAGATTAAAATAAAATCTATTCAATTTGTTTTATCTTGTTAATAATTGTTTGTAGCGTAATTCTAAGTCAATATCAGAGATTTTTTAATCAATTTGTTTGTAAACATTTTCAGATTCAATTAACTTCGCACCACTGCAGTTCTCATCAGTGCAGTTCTCATCAGTGCAGTTCTCATCAGTGCAGTTCTCATCGGTGCAGTTCTCATCGGTGCAGTTCTCATCGGTGCAGTTCTCATCGGTGCAGTTCTCATCGGTGAATTTCCCATCAGGACAGTACTAATCACTGTCAGTGAATTTCCCATCAGGACAGTACTAATCACTGTCGGTGTAGTTCTCATCAGGACAGTACTAATCACTGTCAGTGTAGTTCTCATCAGGACAGTACTAATCACTATCAGATGAGTTCTCATCAGGACAGTACTAATCACTGTCAGTGTAGTTCTCATCAGGACAGTACTAATCACTATCAGTGTAGTTCTCATCAGGACAGTACTAATCACTATCAGATGAGTTCTCATCAGGACAGCACTAATCACTATCAGTGTAGTTCTCATCAGGACAGTACTAATCACTGTCGGTGTAGTTCTCATCAGGACAGTACTAATCACTGTCAGTGTAGTTCTCATCAGGACAGTACTAATCACTATCAGATGAGTTCTCATCAGGACAGTACTAATCACTGTCAGTGTAGTTCTCATCAGGACAGTACTAATCACTATCAGTGTAGTTCTCATCAGGACAGTACTAATCACTATCAGTGTAGTTCTCATCAGGACAGTACTAATCACTATCAGTGTAGTTCTCATCAGGACAGTACTAATCACTATCAGTGTAGTTCTCATCAGGACAGTACTAATCACTATCAGATGAGTTCTCATCATTCCCAGGAAGTCTGGTCTCATTCCCTGTGATATCCATTTATTCATGCTTGTTACTTTTAGATTTTCAACGACATTTTTCCGTGAAAAGGAAGTGCATTAAATACCGAACTAATTTGTGTATTTTATTTATTGTTATGCGTTTGAAGAACTTTAATCTTAGGTAAATATAGAATTAATTGTATATTGTAAGTTCATGTTAATCATTCAACCCTAAGCTTTTAAAAATTGTTCTAAGATTGATACTTCTTGTATCAATCTAATCTAAACTAGTACTAATCAGAAATCCTTTATTTTAGTAAAAATTGTATCGGGTAGTTTTTACTTTAAAATAACCTGCAAGTGTATATAGTCGTGTAGTAGTTTTTTAAATTTTTACCTAATTTAATTGTTATCTTCAACTTTTGTAAAACACTATTTTTTATAAATATAAAATAATTATCCATTTTCTATTATTGATCCTTTATTTCTTATTTTTTAAGTAAAAAACTAATATTGTATGATAAGAGATAGAGCTTGCAAGTTGAAAGCCTTAGTTGACAGTTGTCATGAATCCCAGTTTCACTCCGATGTCACAAATTAAGCACCAAAACTGCAGTAGGCTACATTCGTTCAGTTCTTGGAGAAATTTCTTTTGTTTCATCTCATAGAACTTTGTAACTTATTTTATTGTCAACGTTGGCGATGTGACATTTATTGAGAAGAAAAATTATGATCACTTCAGTTATTTTTAGTTCACTATATCACTGCTTGTCAATTGGTCGTGCAAGCATTTAATATATAAAAAAATTTAACTGAAAAGAATCAGTTCACTTGATGATAAAAAAATCCATTAAATTACTGCATTTAAAATCTAAACTAAATAGATTAAGTTACAACTTAGTCATAGCTTTATTTTATTCTTTAGCCTAAAAGAATTTTTCAATTAAATAACTTCAATAAAAGATAGAAGGGATCGGTATAGCCGTATAGGTAATTACTAATTACTTATTTATAAGTTGATGAAAATAGAGAAAAATGCTTGTCAGCAACTTAATGATTGTTGTCATTAAATTAAGACGTAAGATGAATTATTAATTTATTATCATTTTAAAAACACAAATTTTAATAACTTCCTCATTTGGCCAATATAGTGAATGAATTAAAAAAGATAATACACATAAAGGACTTCGAAAAAGAAGAGAAACTTGTCTTATCGACTAAATTAGTCACCACTATTAATTTATTGAAATTCTGAATGCAGAATATCTCCGGATTATAACCGATACTGGTTATATCCCGTCCAGCAAATTATTTAAATGTGAAAAAAATGCGAAGCTATTAAAAATCATATCATTAGACGATTAAATGCTCTTGTGTGAATGATTATAATATAAAATATTCGTGGAATAAGATTTGACAAAACTAAAAATAAAACTATAGACATTTACCACAAAGTTGAAAACGTGTATTATAGTTTTAATAATATAGCCTATGGGAGAACAAATAATTTAAAGGTGTAAAAGAAGCGAAGTTATTTGAAATCATATCTGAAGAGGATTAGTTTAACTTGTGTGAATGGTTGTCATAAATAATATTTTTGGAATTAATGAGATTTGATAAAGCTAAAGCTAGAAATCTACTTTTACCTCAAATTCGAATAGTTATTAGTTTCAATATTAGAACGAAAATTGGTCAAAAGTAAATTGCATAAAAACATACAAGAGTAACTCGTACGAAATATATACCAAGGTTAATTGAATGGAAAATTTCAAAATTATAAATATGCATTTCAAATTATAAAAAAATACATGTATTCATTACAAAATGAACATTGCATGGATGATACAAATGAAACTATATGTTTATACTTTAATTTAAATAATACAAAAATAATATCTAATCACTTGTCAGAAATCGATATGAATGACCCCCGCCCCCCCGTCCCTCCTCTAGATACACATATCTAATCCCCCATTTCACCCAATTACCCTAGCATTTTACCCCAGTAATAGGCTCATCCTTATTGGGGGATTTTTGAACGCGGAGGAATACTCTCTAAAATGCCACATGCAAAAAATAAGAAAGGTCAAAACTGCTAAAATAGCATACTACAACAGCTGACGGATACTCTTTTCCGTGATAGTACATAGTTATAAGAAGGTCAAATTTTTATATAATTTTAACTCCTTCAAAAATTTCATTCGCTTCAGTTCAAATTGAAGAAAAGGTTTTGAGGCCACTACTTAGATTGAAGAAGAAAGCTCTGTGATGAAAGTTCAAAATAATGAATGAATGAATTAATTAAAATTTAACCATAGATTAACTCGCACTCAGCATTTATATGTAAGTAATTAGATGGATATTTTGACATATAGGTATAATTGTGTTTCATTGAACAAACAGGAATTTTGTGCTCAGTGAAATATTTTTAGAGTAGGGTACAGGCAGGCCTCGCTTTAATTACATCTGGCTTTAATAGAAGTGGTACTTATTTCGAGTCATGTCTCGAAATAAGTGCCGTTCGTAAACATAGAAAACGGACATATTTTTTTTGTAATTATTTTACGGCAACTAAAAAAACATCAAAATTATAATCCAGATGCGGTTCTAAGAATCAATTGGTTCAGAAATTCAACATGTCCCATTTTAGGATAAGTTCCGTGTTATCGCACGGTTCCATTTTTTTGAACACGTAAAAATATTTATATAATAATCATTATTTAACTTTTATTTCAATTGGCATAAATGATACCAATTTGAATAGAAGTTAAATAATAATTATTATACATATTTTCTTTTTTGACGTGTTCGAAAATGTAGAACCAACCAATAACTTGGAACTAAGAACCCTACTACCAAAAATATTTCACAGATCATAAAAATAATAATTACAGGCATCCCCTTCTTTAGTTACCAAATCACAACTCGCTTTAGTTACCAAACGGTAACTAAAGCGAATTAAAGTAACAAGAAATTAATATTTGTCACTCCTCGATTCTATATATCATTTCCTATGAGTTATAGAAAGAATTTTTTTTAGAGTTATTAGAGTACTGCGTATATAAGCATTTTAATAATTATAAACAGTCCTTCATTGTTTGTGACTGTGATGAAAAAGTTTAAAGTCGTGCATTTATTAAATGTTTTAAAATCCATCCATAGCTTAATTCTCACTCAGTATAGGTGGGTAATTAATAGTTACTTAGATTTATATAATTATTATTCTACATTTACCAAACATCAATTTTATGCTCTATGAAATATTTTTGGTAGTAGGGTACTAAGTTCCAAGTTATTGGTTGGTTCTACAATTTGTGTTTGAAAATATGGAACAGTGCGATAACTCGGAACTTACCCTAAAATAGGACATGTTGAATTTCTGAACCAATTGCTTATACAGTATAACCTTATCTGGATTATAATTTTAATATTTTTTTTAGTTACCGTGAAATAATCACAAAAAATGTCTCCGTTTTCTGTCTACGAACGGTTCTTATTTCGAATCATGACTCAAAATAAGTACAACTTTTGTTAAAGTGAGTTGTACTTAAAGCGAGGCTTGCCTGTATAGAAGTCTAAGTATCTATCAATTACTCACCTATACTGAGTGAGAATTAAGCTATGGTTAGATTTCGAAACCTGTAATAAATTCACAATTTTAAAATTTCATCACAGTCACAAGCACTGAAAAACTGTTTATTAATAGTCTTACATGGTATACTCTAACTGAAAAACAAAATTTCTTTCATTAAATTCATAGAAAATGAAATGCTTAGCTTATAGTCAAGGACAGATAATTATAAATTTCTTGTTACCTTTCCTTGCTTTAATTACAGTTTGATAAGTCGTGATTTAGTATCTAAAGTGGGGCCTGGCTGTATAATTATGTTCCAAACTATTATCAGGGCCTATACATTTTAAAAACACGTGATAGAGGAAAATATAATAATTATTATTTAGCTACTATTTATTTAGTAACATAATAACTGAACGCATGATACCGTTTCAAATAAAAGTTAAAAGTTAACACTTAATTATTATATATAGATTTAATAAGTTCGATTACCACTCTAAGTTTAATTACCTTCGCAGAATGCGGTAAGGTTTTATTATAGACGGAATTTATTTATTTATTTATCATCTTGTTATTCGCTTAACTGAAAAAGTGTTCAACCAAATTGCCTGAATTTTGATGAAACGATTGGTTCATGTCCAGTGATCTGCTTGTAGAATTTGTGGAGTGACCCGGTCAAAAGTCACGGTCATTTAGAACTCAAAAAGTATTGAACCATATTGCATGAAACTTGGGTCGATATACAGGAACCATTTTGTTATATTTTGGGAGTGATCAGGTCAAAAGTCAAAGAACAAGGTCAAGGCCATTCATAACTCAATAATTCAAGAAGTATTCAACCAAATTGTCAGAAATTTGATGTGACGATTGGACAATGTCCAGGAACCATTTGGTAGAATTTTGGAAACGATCCAATCAAAGTCAAGGTCATTTATAACTCAATAACTCAAAAAGCATTAAACCATATTGCATGAAACTTGGTGGGACGATTGGTCACTATCCATTCACCAGTGGGTTAGATTTTGGTAGCAAACGGATAAGTGCCGGTGAAGGTATGCGCTCTACCGAGTGCACGTAATCTAGTTATCTATAATGTGAATCACTGAATTTTGAATCGTCTCATTTGCAGCTTCAGGCACTAGGTGAAAGCTTAAGTTATCGGATATGGGGTTCCGCATTTTACGTAGAATTAGTTATTTAGGTATTGATTTTATTTTCTAAACTTTGGTATCGTGAATACAAATTTTAGTAAAAGTGAAATACAGTAAAACTCCTGAGTTATTCAGTTTTTCGTTATGAAGCACTCGAGTAATGAAGGACCTGAGTTATGAAATGCACCGCGGAGCTATGAAGTATTTTCTATGTTTCAATTATAGAAAACGATATACGTCATGATCGAATTTGGTCCTAGTTTTCACTCAAAGATCGTAGTTTTCTCCAATATTTTAATCATAGAAAACAATCAGTGTCCCTGAGCTTTGAAGTGGCTCTGAGTTATGAACAAACCAAAATTTCATAACTCAGGATACGACTATAACAGACTACCGATAATATGAGACTCATAACAGCTTTTTTTAAAACTTTTTACATGCATCGAATACACATCGTTTTCATATCTAGATTTGTGCATCGTTTCTCTATCTATCTATCGATTTCGTTACTAATTTTCGATGTATTAAATTATAAATCGATTCGACATATAAAATTGAAGGAGATTTATGATGTCGATTTCAGGGTTTCTTCATGTATCGATTCGATTAAAATTAATTTAAAAATTTAGATACCCACTGTCCTAGATCTTAATTCGACATAAGAAGATATCGAAAAGATAGACCGTTGTTTATAGGGGAAAGGGTGAAGCAGACCAGGAAATGTATGAGCTGGGCGAGTATTGAGGAGGTGGAACTAAAAACAATGACAAAGGAGGCTGTGAAGAAGAGAGTGACGGAGAAAGTGCATCAGGAGTGGGTAGAGGAGATGGAAGGCAGGAGCAGCTTGAGAATTTACAGAAGGTTCAAAACAGAGATGAAGTAGGAAGATCATGAGGGTGGTATGAAATCCAGAGTGTGGTTTGCAGCAAGAACGAGAAGTTTGAAGTTGGGATGCAGGAGATGTGGCGAGGAGAGTGTGGAGTGTAGGTTGTGTGGAGCAGAAAGAGAGGATGATGAGTACTTTATATTGGAATGCAGGAGGCTGGAGGAGATCAGAAATGAAGCCATTGAACTCAAGAGACCGAGAAGGGAGGATGTGGAGGAAGTTTTGTGAAGATTTCTGTTTGGTGGAGAGGAAAGAAAGGGTGGAAGGAGGGTGCTGCATAGGATGTGGAGGCTGAGGGAGAGAGAGGAGGCTGCTGTGGCTGGTGGCTTGGTGGGGTGAGGTTCTGTTTTATGGAGTGTGGATGACCAGTGAGTTGAGTGATGATAGATGTAAGTGTAGTATTAGTGTATTATAAGTGTAGCGATAATTGTATTATAAGTGTAGCGATAATTGTATTAGAAGTGTAGTGATAATTGTATTAGAAGTGTAGTGATAAGTGTAGCAAAAAGTGCAGCGATAAGTGTAGTGATAAGTGTAAAATTAAGTGCTAGTGTATAAATAAGGTGCTAGTGATTAAGCGTAATGCTAAGTGAAGTTTGAATTTTTTTTTAAATAAATAGCTAAGAGAAATGTTTTTTTTTTGTGATGGCAGAGATGAAAGCCTGAAATAGTGAAAAGGAGGACAAACCCGATGAAAAGGGTATCTACAGAGCATCACCTTGACCTTCATGATCATTATCATAAGTTGTTGTCGGATTAATTGCCTTTTCTGCGGCTCCAGCTCATCATCCTACTCCAACAGTCCGGCTCTAGAAAAATTGATCGAAAGCAATTGACCGAAAGCAATTGATCGAATGGAAAATTGATCGTATGGAAAATTGATCGAAAGGAAAATTGGTCGAAAGGAAAATGGTCGAATGGAAAATTGGTTGAATGGAAAATGTTGCTGATGTCATGCCGGTCTATGGCCAGTGCTAATTTTTATATTGGAGGTGTATTGGATTACGCTATACAGAGCACGTGAAGACAACAGTTACTTCTAACAATATAGGAACTGTCCTATAAATACATATTATACAGGGTGTCCGACACTTTTGTTGCCAAACTTTAACATAAAGTTGCATTTGTCGAAATAAACACTTTTTATTCTGTGAAGGTATGGTCTAAAATACTTAGTTAAAGAGTTACAAGGTTAGGAAAGTAGTATCTGTACCATTTATTATTATTAGTTAACGTCATTTTTTAAATGTTGCGATAAGAAACAAAACATTTTTAACAGTAATTATAAGGAGCACAATAAAGATAATCATAAATTAGGTTACATTTTTACAGAATGTGTTCAATTTGCCGCCCATTTGTTGCGATGCAACCGTTCAAACGTTTGTCCCACAAGGATTCGTGAAACTCCTGGTGTCTGCTCGCGTCCGCCAATCATTAGACAAACGTTTGAACGGCTGCATCGCAACAAATGGGAGGCAGTTTGAACACATTTTGCAAACATGTAACCTAATTTCTTGTGCTCATAATAATTACTGTTAAAAATATTTTGTTTCTTATCGCAATATTAAAAAAATGACGTTAACTAATAATAATAAATGGTACAGATACTACTTTCCTAACCTTGTAACTCTTTAACTAAGCATTTTAGACCATACCTTCATAGAATATAAAGTGTTTATTTCGACAAATGCAACCTTATGTTGAAGTTTGACAACAAAAGTTTTCATATTAATTTATGTACGCAGTAATTAACCTTTTTTGCATTAAAATGGTTAAAAGATTCAAGACAAGAAGGCATAACTTTAAAAATAAAGCCATCTCTTCACTTAAGCTAGAATCTAGATAGAAACTTTTCTCAATTTGTTTGTTTACAAGATGGCGATATAGATTGTGGCGCCATCACCGTTAGCATTTGTTAAGAAATTAATTATATATAAATTGATATATTTCCATTATTAGATTTTATTGAACATTACAATTCTACATGAATGCTTTATTCTTACTAAGCAATCGTTTTATTAGAAAAAATGACAATTTTTTTTAAAGTTTACTGCCCCTTTAATTTATAATTTGAATAATTATTTCAATCTGAAAATAACTCTTTATACTCAATATATTAATTTACTAGCGGCTAGGCTCATTTTCATGATTTGAATAATTAAAGTGTTAAATTAATAATTGAAAGGTTACAGTCCCATTTATACCAAATTGTCAGAAATCATGGTTACAATTTCTAATTTAAACTTATTTGAGGGTTTTAAATTGGCTATTTGGTGTGATTGAAGTTGGAAGAGATCGTTTACACCAAATCTCTCTAATATTCTGGCGACAACTACCAAATAGAACTGATAGACCAGTATAATAAATGTACAAGTGAATCGAAAAATCACTGGATTGGTTAACCATGCAATGTTTTCCTTCATTTCGCCAGTGATGTTCGGTAACTGTTGGCCAAATGTCGTTTTCACTGCATTGGCACAACGCTGTTCAACTACCGTTATTCCAGTGTCGCTTACCATCATTGGCCTAGGGTATAATCGCACTGGCGTGCCAATGTGAGATCGTGCCTTTAATTTACCAACGTTTAACGACGTTGGCCCGTCAGTGCAATGTTATCAGGGTCTCCTCCACCACAAACAAAACCACCCCATGATCACCTCTTTTCTCTCCACCCTCGGTCTCTGCTGCTCAACTGCCTCCTCTCTCTCTCTACGTCTGAAGCTTCGCAATCCACCAGAAAAAGGCTTCAGGTCCTCCACCTCTTCCCCTCCACCACACATTTGACACATTCTCTCCTCCTCAACTCTTCACCTGTCTGCCAGCCACAGACAGCTCGTCCTTGAACCAAACCGCAATATCGACCCCTCTCCTCTCTCATCTCAGACTTGTATCTTATGTACAGCCACAGCGTGCTCCTCTCCTCCAACTTCCCCTTCCAGTACACCTCCACTCTCTCCTTCTTAATTCTCCACCGCTCATTGTCATCACATCATCCACTTCAATATGCACCCACTCCAAGTACTTTTCAGTTCTCTTCCACCATCCTGTTCAACTCACTCTCATCTCTCCGATCAGGTACACGGAAAACTGCCAGACGGAAAACTGCCAGGCGGAAAACTGCCGAAGCGGAAAACTGCCAGGCGGAAAACTGCCAGGCGGAAAACTGCCAGGCGGAAAACTGCCAGTCACTTATTGGCAATTTAATATGTTTAGTCAATAATAACATTCAATTTATAAAAAAGCCGTTCGCCTGTCGTTAAGGAGTTAAAGGGATATTCATTTTTACAAAATAAAAATAATAGTTATACGTAAACAAATTGATTAGAAAAATATATAAAATATATAATAAATAAATATTACATAAATAATCGATTACAATATAGAAATTGAAAATATAACCTTTCTTAGAAAATAATAAGAGAAGAAACAATTAAATTATTGTATTAGAGACAGAATAAATTCCATTGTTTACACAACGCGTCTTTACATTATCAGTTCATAACAGGCTTAGTGTCTAATTAGTTCTTTTTGCATTTATAATTTGAGAATTGAACAAGTCTTCAACCCTGCAAACATTCCATATTGCATACACATGCTTACCATGTGGTTTAATAGTTTTAATGTGACAATACAGTATAAATATGTGTTATCCACATTGAACCAATCTAACCCTAATAAAAACACATAATTAACATGTGGTTATGCCATTTTAAAACCATATCAAATAGAGATTGTATACACCACATCATATCCACATGTAAATTACCATACTTTTAACAGGTGTTTACCAAGTGTTATTTACCACATTCATAGCAACATGTTAAATACCATACTTATAACGTATGGTAACCACATATAGCTTACCATATTGACACGTAAAACAACATGTAATAAATATGGTATCCATTTACAAAAATATGCATGGTATACACATGATTTAAATGTGTAAGTGCCACATGGTATATACATGGAATTCTTTGTAGGGAAGCTTGTACTCACAATAAAACAAATTTGATCGATGTTCGTTAATGATTTAGAATTTGCAACCCATCATCTATGATTATTAAACTGATATTACCTACTTAATTCTCGTACAATTTCACTCGATCGAATTGGATTGCATATTAATTAATAACACTTTTTACATATAAATGAAAATTCTAAAAATGAATGTGTTGTGTTAATGACATATGGAGAATAAAAATGTAAATGTAATAACTATTTAACATAAATATAAGTATATTTAACATTTACTTTAACATTTAAAATTATATTATTGTGAGAATATCTAATTATCTAGTATTCACAAATCAGTACACAGGGTTTAACGTTTGCTTCGTAACCAAAGGCTATATTGCTGACGTCAATAAGAAATTAAAAAAAAAGAGACTTAAAACGTAACTGAAAATGTTTTTAAAATTTACGTGACTTTGAAAATAAGTTTAAAATAGAAATTATAAAATCCTTATGGCACTGTGTAATGAAGTTTGGTTTACTCAAGTGTTTAATAAAGTAGATTTGTTGAAATATTATTTTTCTTTGAATATTATTTAAGTATTCCAATATCTATGTAGTTATTACTTTAAAAATGAATGTCCTCTTAACCTCTTAAATTAAGAAGGACTAACGCCGTTTTTTATAAATTAAAATGTGTTTATAACTAAAGAATATTTCAAAAAGTCAATAAATATACATGTATTACCAATAAGTGACTGGCAGTTTTCCGCCTGGCAGTTTTCCGCTTCGGCAGTTTTCCGCCTGACAGTTTTCCGCCTGGCAGTTTTCCAGACACCCTCCGATCACCCCCGTCACCAGCTCAATTCCTCCCTGCATCTTCCTTCTCAGGTACTGTAGCCTTCCTCTCAGGATTCTACTCTTCATATAGTTCCTAGGGGAGGATGGTCATCAATGGGACACTGGGAACAATGGGACATGCTGAATAACTTTTTTATTTGAGGGTAATTTGTAACAAAATCTTAGTGGTAAATTGGGCATACTTCAGTGCATTCACTCGCATTGCATTCAGCGGTTGGGGTGTAAAAGCGAAAACGTGTTTTAGAGGTGGGAAAACTAAATTTTTCGTACTACTTTGTTTCAATTGTTATAATTCTGTTAATTTAACATATAATGCTTACGGCATTTTTACATAATATTAAGTAATATGTAAAATATGATCATATGAAAGGATTGCCTTTATACTTTTGTAGTTGAGCTGCTATACCTATATGTTTTGAAAATGGCATCATGGTGATCATTGGGACAGAAAATTTGGTTAGCAATGGGACAGTGCCCTATTGTCAACCAAACTATCTAGTTACTCCATATGAATAAATAAATATCTATTTTTGATACAATAACGTGAACTGTAGCTTCAGGGCTTCTTGTACATAGAAACAGATATTCCAGCTGAAGCGGGACTTTCGACCATGTTCAAGGGCTTTAGCAATCTGAAGTCATCACAAAGCACTGCATAGAAAACAAATTTCATTAATAAAAGAAAATGACGCAGCATGATTGCAAAAGATACACCAGAGAAAGAAGAGCTTTTTTCTGGTGCCACTAAGGATAAGGGCGTCGAAATCACTTCATAAAGTATTGGCATAGGTCTGGTCTGGCATAGAGCTCTTAATTTAACTGATCCATTCGTCTGTAGAACTTAAATCTCTACCGAAAACGTTGGAAATGAAGGTTTATGAACTTGTAGAATTTGATTCGATTTCTAAAACGTATTCTGTTGGCCAAAAGCATGAAAAAGATAAATACGAAATATTGATGTAAGGGGAAGATTCGAGTGCAATGAGCTTAATTTTACAAATGTTCCTGACATGGCATCGGTGAGGCTACAGGACATTAAACTGATATTATATGAACCAACTGAGACTCTGAGTGTGGGACAACATGAAGAGATAATTCGAACTTGAAATTTGACCATAACCTCAACAATATACAAGTTTGATAAACTGTCCCATTGTTCACCAGTGCTGTTATACAATGGGAATTTTTTTTTATTTAATATTTTTCTAGTCTACAGAATATGTGATAGCATTCGAGTTAGTTTCATCTTATAAAGGAATATCTATATTACACATGGATTTTTTCTTTATCATACTTTGCCCATAGTAAATGAAATATCAATCTTTCTGTGTTTTTTGTCCCATTGATGACCATCCTCTCCTATTCCTATTTCACATTTCATTCTAGCAATGCTTGCATATCTGGGTGCACCCATTATCCTTCTCATACTTCATTTCTCCTGTCTCTGCAGCTTCTTGATGTCCTCCTCCCTCAAATCTACCACCTCCATTCCAAACAAAACACTGGGCAGCACCACTTACCTCCAGTAAGTCTTGCTCATCTTTACTCTGTGGCAGCACTTTTTAATTACAGAGTAGGTCATGTTGCTCTAGCCTAATCGCCTTCTCTATAATCTTCCTCCGCTGTCTCTCATACAATCCACGTCTGTCTCCAACCATCACACCCAAATACTCACATTGTATAGCAAACATTTGCTCTTTCCAGAGTTCACTTCCAACCCAAACTCGCCTGCCGCTTCCTTCATAATTCATTTCCCTTGCTTCTCCCACTCCTCAGTAAACAGCAGTACATCATCCGCAAAGAACAGGCTATTCACCTTCACTCCACACATCCATATGCCTCCTACTCTTCTCCTGATTTCCTCAATAATCTTGTATTTTATGAGTTTGAAGAACAGTGGCGATGTTGTGCAGCTTTGCCATATTCCGCTCTCCTGTAGGTATCATATGTATACATACGGTTTATAAAAAAACGACTTAACTAGGGTAAGGATCCAAATAAGCAGTCGTTTTTATAAATCGTATGTATCCATATGATACCTACAGGTATCATGGATACTAATTAGAATATTTTATTTCATTAATACTTATAATATCATTGATACCTGGAGGTATCATATATGGAAACATACGATTTATACAAATACTTATGGTAAGTTCATGGATATTAAATACTTTAATTGGTATCCGTGGTAACTGCAGGTATCATATGGATATAGCATTTAAAATAAAATAAAACTTAATTAGGTAAATTGTTCTAAAATATCCTAGCTGCAACGGCCTCTAGGTATAATTAGGAATAATTTATATGGCTTTACAAATATTTTATTCACCTACCAAGTATCTTATGATTCTAGTTATGCATTTATTATATTCAGATGTATTACAATTTACAATCAACACTTGATGTAACGTTTTCTTATTTTCAGTAATTTGATTTTACTACCCTTTTCCAATACATGTATGCATTTTCTTAATTAGGAAAGTTTTATAGAAATCAAAAAGAGGTACAACTATTCATAATAAATCCAATAATTTCACATAGTTCATTTCTATTTAGTGGCTAATATCTTTTTATTTTTATTTTACCAATCTTATTAATTCGTACATTTATAAGAGTAGGATTTTCATACCCCTCCACTCTAATATTTTTATTACTCGAGTCTATGCAATAGAACTATGTTCACTGATTATAAAACTGCATACCATTTCAAAATTGATCTATATTTTATCATAAATTATAATATGCAATATAAGAGATTCTTTTAATTTTGCTTCTTTACCCTCAGAATTCATGCGAAGAAAACAATACAAAAAATGGATTGATTATTGCCATGTCAATTTTAAGAAAAGTAACAAATCATGTTAAATTTGCAAACTTTAGGAAACAATATTTAAGATTTGAGATAGGAAAATTAAAGAATTCTAGTCAAAATTTTATATAGTGAACAACGGCTATAAAAAAAGATATTTTATCATCCCTGTATTTTCTATTTTGATGGATTTCAGAACCTTGAAAATATTGTAGAAATATAGCATTAGATATAGATTTCTTCTTTATTTACCATTATATGCATCATTGAAAACCCTCATATTTGGTTTAATTATAATTTAGCGAACCGTTCTATGACGAGTGGAAGGATAGGTTTTAGGACAACTCGCCGCAGGACAACTCACCGTGGACAGTTCGCCGGGAGGATAACTCGCCGCTAGGACAACTCGCCCTCAATAAAAATCGCCGTGTGACTTATGGTTTACCAGCGTTTACATCATATATTTATATTTAAAAATATTGTAAATTTTAACAATGATTTATATATATACGCTCAAGACTGACGTAAACCAGTAGTTGGCAAATTTCATTATTTCAATTTATTTGTTTCATTTGTTGTCCTATTTTCTCTGTGAGAATATTCCAGGCCACAAAAATATTAGAGCTATTAATTTAAATTTAATATAGGGTTTATTGTCTGCTTCGAAACGAAAAGCCAATTGTGGTTGACGTCAAAATTAAATTAAATTCTAGGGACAGGAATAAGAAGTCAGAAAGCAGAGTGGCTCCTTGAACAAAGGCACCAACCACCAGTCCGTTACAATGCTCCATTGCTCATGTATGCAGCAAAGCTACCTCGTGGATGTGATCATTTACCAAGGAATGATATGAAAAGGGATTGAAGCACCGGTGACTTCACTCACGAATAGAAGAGGAAAATGAAGAGGTGATAGTTAATGTAGTTTATTAGCTTACCTAACACAAAAATCTAAGACCCCGTAGTTAAATAACCTTAATTTGCACTAATGTACTAGTTTTAAATCAAAGTGACTCTTAAAGGTCATTAAATGTTGAAGACACCTGAACTTGTTCTCAATCTAATAGCAAATACTTTTTAGCATAATACTTTCAAGCAGAACGAAGAAAATCTTATTATTAATTTACAACACACACTATGTTTATAATAGTTTAAATTACATGTTTATTAAAAATAATATTTCATTTATCTTCTGAAATGGAAAAGAAAACATCTTCAAATAGGGTTAAGAAAATTTATTAATTAATTGACAACACACAGTTTCTATTTATAATATTTTTTATATATAGGTGCATACTGCTGTTAAACATAAATCACACGGCGATGAATTGTCTTAGCGACGAGTTGTCATTACGGCGAATTGTCTGGCGGCGAGTTGTCCGGTCACCGGAATGATAGTACTATCCTAAACTCTTTCATTTTCAATCGGCGACGAACTGTCCGGCGACAACTTGTCCGGAACTTTCTGTTGATTTTATATATAAGACTTTATAAATTCTATACTATATAGTAAATATTAATATATACTTTACTTATTAATAAAAAAAAATCCGGAAATGAAATCTTCAATTTTATAGTGTGTTTAGTTCAATTAACGATTATTAATTCTGCTATGTATACTAGTTTGCATGAACCCGCGCAAAAAATGGATATTCCCAAAACATTCTCAGAATATTCCCAAGGAATGTTCCATGATGATCATTTTTTGATATTGAGGGAATGCAATTTTTTGACAATTTTATGGAATAATCCCATAAATCACAAGGGAACATCTAGGGAATAACGGAGATGAAGTTCAATGGAATAATGAAGGAATACCAATGAAATAATGCATCCTTTGATGGAACGGATAATGAAGGACAACCTATGGAATAAGACAACTAAATGAAGAGGGAATATTGAAGGACAACCTATGGAATAAGACATCTTAAAGAAGAGGGAATATTGAAGGAATAACAATGGCATAAGACATTCAAAATAAGAGGCTACGATGAAGGAATATCAATGGAATAAGTAATTCAAAGGAAGGAGGGAATAAATAAAATTAAATAACTGAGACTATAAGTGGCTGTGTGACACTATTCACTTGATTGAATAACTCTATTGTCACATAGCTACACACTAAGAAGTTTAACTTGAACAAATAACTTAATAAAAATCTACGAATATTAAAACTTTGATTACAGAACACATTACGTAAATCTAGGCATTTCCACAATTGCCCCTTTGTACTGGTATGGAATGAATATCAAAATATCAAATAGCACATGATTTAGAAAGGGCTTAATATAATCAAACATAAATTAATTCCTGGGCAACTTTTTTTACATGTTATAAAGGCTCAATCTATTCGCTGTCAGTAATATTCAATAGAAATTTCTTAACTGAAAAGTTTTCGTAAATATATTGAAACTTTACTTTCGTGATGAAAAATAACTCTGCCATAACATTGAGTCATTTCATCTATTGAGGTGCCACATACATGGTAGCCGGTAAATTGCTCGAAAGACAATTGCTCGAAAAACAATTACTCGAACGGAACGAACAATTGCTCGAATTATCAAATTGCTCGAATGAACAAAGTTGCTCGAATTATAAATTTGCACAGTTTTCGATTTTAAAAAAGTCAGTTATTCATGAAGTGGAGCTGTACCTAACAATCCTTGTTTCTTTTTAGTAATTGATCATTAATCATTCTATAAATGATTTTAATTATTACTCATTCTTCATAATCTTTTTTTATACCATTTGTTTCATCTCGTATGTAACATGTGAATTGGAATCATATGGTGAATCAGTACTATTCATTTTTTTTTTAATCATAAAACCCGAAAATTTATTTATTAATTATCTGTATGCGGTACCTCAATAGGTGAAATAACTCAAAGTTATGGCAGAGTTTAAATAAATCTACAAATTTTTTCGGGTTTTATGATATGATAAGCTAATGTTTCTCATCATTGTTCTGCTGACCCCATGAAATTTGATAGCCTATTATTAATTTTATATGCTTTTAATGATATTTATAATAAAAACTCTTTTTCATTCTGAAGAAAAAGAATGTACACCATTTGTTTTGAATGTCAACTACGTATTAGGTTAAATAAATCCATTTAATATTCGTGTATAGGTATAAAAGTGAATAAACTTATTATAGAAACGCTTATATACATATAGCTATATGTACTTCATTAAACGAAGTCTGAAAACGCATTGTTTGCTTATATAATTCAAATCAAAACGAAGAGTGTACAATCTTCTTCTTCAGCGTCAAGTTAGTGAATAGTACAATTGATGCACAGAGAATATTAAAAACTTTAAAAGCAAATTATAGAATATATACTGAACCGAATTGTATGCGGTTTTTAGATTAATGATCCCTTAGTTCTACAATATTAGTTCTACAACTCATTTTTTTCCCGGAGCCAGGAGTGGACCTTTAAGTAGAATTTCCAGTGAAACTCTCCCAAATAACTTCAGGTTGATGAATTAGTAATTCATATTGTTTCTTCGCTCTAAATTTAGAGACTGAGTTTTAAGAAACAGGGGTGTCTGTTTTTTTTTAATAATTTTGGCTATATTGAAAGCATTGATATGCTGTACAATAAACGAGTAAGCTGCTGAAGAATTCTAATCAGATATAAAAGTTAAATGTTATACAAGAATAAAATTCAAAGTGTATTGTTCAGTTAATGGGCCGGGCCCATCAATTTAAATAATTTCAAAACTTTTATACGAGCATTGATATTGAATCAATTGTAAAGAATTTAATCACAATAGATCTATCACGTAAGTCACGCGATTTTGATGATAGTGATTGGATAGATCAGAATTAAACTCTTGAAAGTTCACATCAGCAGTGGACAGTTAAAGCTACTGAAACAAATTAATTATTCATGATAGTAGGAATTAATTCCTATTAAACTGAGGGTAGATGCAGACAAGTTGACGACAGCTTTGAAATGTGGGAAATGTGTTCTTAGCATTCCTAGGGGAGATCAGAGCTCATCTCATGGGTACCAGTTGATGGAACACCACTTGCAATATGAGGCCATGTGCTGTAAATTCATATTTTTCCAAACTTGTTGATGACAAACGTAATAATAGCAAGTGAATCAAAGTTAATCAAGTTTTACAGAGAGATACACATATCGAATGTTAGGTTGCTAACAGTGAGTGTTAGTTGTACTTCAGTACTGAGTGCAAGTGACAGCGTCGACGGTGAAGGCAGTGTGCTCCGACTTCGTTGATCTTAACAATTATTAGGTACATTTTAATGTTGCTTTAACAGTCGTATTAATATCATGAATGAACTGAACTGATAAAGTGAAGTAAGTGACTAAATGAAATAAATATAAGTATTCACCAGATAGTTATGCCTGTAGAGTCCATGCAGGTTCGAAAGCGAAAGGGACAAAAAATGCAATATTATTAGTAGTACTATTAACATAGGCAATAAAACTATTTGCATTCTTAATTGTAACTTGGAAATAATGTAGGGGTCCTTCCCAGTATAGCGGCGCAAATATTTATTTATATATTTATGTTAAATATGTATTAATAAAATGAAAATTAAGTCATTAAGATTTTTTGAACTCAGCAGTATACTTCATTATAACAAGAATGGAGGTATGGGGGTGTGCTGCCTTCCATTACACACATAGATAATATCACAGCAACTTAAAATATTCGATTAATGTATTTCTGGGGGCGTACAGCCCTCTGAGCCCCCATGCCAGGTCATTATTCAATCATGTAGTGTGCAGTACAACAAACTAGCAGATACAACAAACTACATTACAGTTTCATGTAAAATCTATAATGTTTGAGTAATTTGAATGAAAACACGAGTTTCTTTTAAAGTTCTCAATCCTTCAGTAATACATAGGTAAAAATATGACCTTCCCGCATTCTGCGAAGGTAATAAATAACTTTAATTTAATCCGTGCCTGTTTGTATTATAGATACAGATAATTTATAATTAACATTGTGCCTCTAATAATTAAATAAATGATGATATAAAATATAAAAATATTCAATAATTATTTTGCGCCGCTATTCTGGGAAAGACCCTACATGTAGTAATTTGTTGAAAGTTCAATCAATGAAGTATTTAATTTGTTAATTGTTATTCCTCATTAAAAGGATTCGATTTTAAATGAATTATAACCATTTACAAGGATTATTTATGAATATAACTTTTTTTGTTAAATGATTAGTGTTACTGAAGTTGCAATGAATGTTTAAATTCTTGAAATTTCCTTTTCTATTGGTTGGAAAAAAAGAGGACATTTAGAACTTGGTATTATTGGGTATTTTCTATTGTTATCGTACGACAACACATTTTCAGAAAAGTGATAAAAATGAATTAAATAATTGTTATATAATTTTAATTAAGTTGGCAATATATTCTAAGTCGAGACCTGAATACTATTTTTTAAACTCAAATTTGGAAAATTAAATGTCGAAGGAGTGACAATTGTAAAATAACTTCGGGTAAAGAATCGCCAATATTACAACTTTTAGAACCGTAGAACGTGCATCATATCTAATGATTGTATTTCATATTTACTCTGGTAATTGTTATTCACGAATGATTCCATGGTAGCCTTGCGAGCGTCTTAGTTACGAACCGAGAATGTTTTCATTGACAGTCAGTTGGTGACGCAGTGCATATGGACGGTTCTAAGTTATAATAATCGTTAATACCTTAAAATATAATAGTGATTTTTTAAATTTTTTAATTAAAATCGCAAACTAAGAACAAATAAATGCATCCAAATAACACATAATGATCGAAAACTATTCTTTATCAATTTCTTCCTCACTGATTATCAAATACCTTGTAGGTGTATTATACTTAATCATAAGGAATTTCAATTAATTCTCTTGTAACATGTTATAGAATTTCAATATCAATATTATTGACATTTTTTGCTGATGTCTAATTGCAATTTTTCAAATTACAGATATCCCTAAATGGAATGCTAATATAAATGTTAACTTTTTCTTTCAAGAAACGTATAAATCCATCATCCTGACAATGTTCAAATCGCTGTTCTCCCTATACATTTTTAACACAAATCTCACAGTTTACTCCATCAACAACAACACCATCACCACTTTCTTAACATCTCTAACAGATCTTGTGATCCTCCTCAGATAACAACGCATATCTGCCTCTCCTTCCATAACACAGTCCATTCGCCCGCATACATCCTCATTACCTCAATCACCCTCAGATCACACTTACAATATTTCGATCCCTCAATCAAAGCCTACAAGCCTATCCATACTATTAAACACCTTAAAAAATCCATCGCAACAATCACTAGTTTCTAGTTCATTCTAAAGAATTTCACCACACATTAACCCAAAATATACATTAAAAAGTTCTCATCCATTCTCCACCTCTCTGTGAACATTGTAGATAGATCTCTTGCTGTTGATAGATCCTTTACTGTAGATAGATCTTTTGCTGTGAATAGATACCCTGTTTTCAAACACACCACTTTCTCCTCATGCTTTTTCTGTTCCACCACATTATATTTCTCCACACCCTTAGACACCTTGTACCCCATATTAATAAGAGCAATGGGGGTGATAAAGAGGCGCCATTGCTTTTCTTACCTTGGGAATCATGACGGTTTTCGACTTCTTCCATCACCAATCTCACCACTATCCTAGCACCTCATTATACATTCTCATGATCTACTCCACATACACCTCATATATCCCAAAGCATTATAAATTACTCCCTCATTTCATTTGGACCTGGTTGTTTCCCACTTCTAATTATCTTCAGTCTATTTTTTGTTGCACATCTTCCTTTTCAAATCTAATTTCCTCCATCATTCTTTATCTCTTTCCTTTTGCACCCTATGCATCTTTTAATATTGCTTCTGCTCACTCCCTACCAGTCTTCTTTTCTCTTTTCAAATATCTACAATATTTAATCATTCTTGGTTCTACGCCTCCTCAGTGTTCTTATTAATTCTTCTTTAACCTTCATATTTTTTCCAGGTATTCATCTGCCCTTTCTTCAACAATTCTCTCAAAATCATTCATACCCTCATTCTCTCTCTTCCTTATCGCATAATCATCTCGATACACAAATTTGTTAATAATTTCCACTTCATTCATCTTATAATACTCTTTCATTTCTCATTAACAATCTCTGTCTTTAATTCTATAGTCTTTGCTAGTGCTAGTCAGGCTCTGGGCAGATGATATTTTTAGTGATGGTATCAAATTTATCATCAAAAAGGTTCCAAAAGTATTAGAAATTCTTCAATGGCCACCTTCTTCTCCTGAAGATCTCCAAATCCTCTATAGAAGCTCTTTGGACGGTGACCGGTCCATTCGCCGAAAACACATTCGCCGAAAACACTTTCGCCGACAACACATTCGCCGAACGACACGACGAAAAATATGATTATTCAAAAAGTAAACAAATCTATCTCATATGTCCAGATGAAATAACATATAGATGAACTTACATATATGTGTATAAATTATTTTACAATACTCTACATAATTATTGGTCAAACTTTATGGAATTTACGTTAACTTAATTAACTCATATAATGTTATTGCTGCATATTTGTGTCAGTTTACTAACTATATGTTAATTCTATTTTCTGTGTACAATTATCAATCACAAAAAAAAATTGTGTTGGTCTCATTTTATTTCTTCTATATAGGCTACATTGTAGAATCAGTCTGCTACTGTGATTCGCTCGTGAAGCTTTCACTATACAGCTGGTGCCCCCAAAAAAAGTCTACCCAACTTTAAATTCGTACATTTCAACAACTACCCTGCAAACATTTCCACATGGCATACACATGGATGCCATGTGGTTGGATGGTTATAATATGGCAATACGTTTTTAAGATGTATCATCCACATTGAAACAACCAAAACACTAAAATAACAGATGTTAACCATGTGTAATTTACCACATCAAAACCACATGTCAAATACCATTTCAATAACAGATGTTAACCATGTGTGATTTACCACATTAAAACTACATGTCAATTACCATTTTAATAACAGATGTTAACCATGTGTAATTTACCACATTAAAACCACATGTCAATTACCATTTCAATAACAGATGTTAACCATGTGTTATTTACCACATTAAAACCACATGTCAATGACCATTTCAATAACAGATGTTAACCATTTGTAATTTACCACATTAAAACCACATGTCGATTACCATTTCAATAACAGATGTTAACCATGTGTAATTTACCACATTAAAACCACATGTCAACTACCATTTCAATAACAGATGTTAACCATGTGTAATTTACCACATTAAAACCACATGTCAACTACCATTTCAATAACAGATGTTAACCATGTGTAATTTACCACATCAAAACCACATGTCAAATACCATTTCAATAACAGATGTTAACCATGTGTGATTTACCACATTGAAACCACATGTCAAATACCATTTCAATAACAGATGTTAACCATGTGTAATTTACCACATTAAAACCACATGTCAACTACCATTTCAATAACAGATGTTAACCATGTGTTATTTACCACATTAAAACCACATGTCAATGACCATTTCAATAACAGATGTCAACCATGTGGTTACGCAATATCATAACCACATGTTTAAAAACATACTAAAACCATATGTTATAGATATTTAATTATAAACATAAAACATGGTATTTGACATGTGATTTTAATGCGGTAAATAACACATGGTTAACATCTGTTATTGAAATGGTAATTGACATGTGGTTGTAATGTGGTAAATTACACATGGTTAACATCTGTTATTGAAATGGTAATTGGCATGTGGTTTCAATGTCGTAAATAACACATGGTTAACATCTGTTATTGAAATGGGCATTGACATATGGTTGTAATGTGGTAAATTACACATGGTTAACATCTGTTATTGAAATGGGCATTGACATATGGTTGTAATGTGGTAAATTACACATGGTTAACTTCTGTTATTTTCTAACTCTAAATACAATTATGTGAAAGAGGACGATCAATCTATTTATTGTATAATTACAGTAGAGCTCCACTATAGTCAACTCCTGTATAGTGAACCATCCTCTTTAGTAGAACCCTGTTTAGCGAACTTACTTTTATTGTGAAAATATTTAGTGTAGTTTGCCACAAATTGCCTTGTTTTCTATGAATATCTATATAGTAAATTAGTGGTAATTTATGAAAGTTCTTCCAGTACAATTTTTCTTTAATGAAGTCATGTGTAGTAATCCGTTCTGATATTTAGAGTACTGAGAAAATAAATACACTGAATAATGAATATATTTGAAAAAGAAAGAAAATATTTTATGTAGTCTGCCATGATAATGCTAGTTTTCTATACAACTCTTATATCATCTACACTCTACAGCAAGGTTGGGCAAATGCAGCACTCATTGCTATTTTGGCACTCAGAGCAGCACTCGTGCCCACCAGAGAAAGGGTACTTTATTTTCTACCAAAGAAAATTTAGAATATTTAGCCCTAACTGCTTTATAAATTACAAGGATATATAATATAAAAGTGGATGGTAAAATAATTGAAGAACAGAATATTTTTAATTACCTTGATACTTTGATAGTCAATTTTATACGTTAATAAGGTATTTTTAGTTTATTGTTAAAGTAGTGCCGGTGTTTAAAAAAATTACTTCCGACTCTTTTTTTTATCCGACTCTCTCTTTCTTATACTGGTAAGAATTTGTGCAATTATTTTTAATTCCTTTTTTTAATAAGTTGGGATTTTATGAATAAGTTACTAAATTTTTACTCAAAACAACTTATTTTTGTTTTTATTATAAAAAAAGAAAAGTATAATTATATATCATTTTTTAATTGCTTTTAATTCAAATAATAAATATACTACAAATATTTATGTTCCAAATATGTACGATTGAACGTACCTCAGTAAAATCTATCCCCGCCCTCTCATTTTAATTACTCAGTATCCCCTGCAATTTAAAAAAACGGAAAGAAAATGGTAACGGCACTGTTATTCCATATTTCGGCACTGAAAAATACAATAAGTGCCCATCCCTGCTCTAAGTGAAGTAAATTATCTAAAGTGAATATAAATTTACTAATAATAACTTTAAAAAGCTACTTCTATCATGTCCAGGATGGCTCATTGGATATGTCGCAGACTCAAAACAACAGCAAACTACAGGGACCCCAGTTCGATTCCGGAAGCACCACTTCATTTCTTTCCCCATTTCTTTCAATTTAAATTGTATATAACAATATGTAATATTAAACTAAATAATATACAGGCAAATTAAATATACACTATATACAGTAAAGTAAGAAATGGCAATAAAATTAGTATGATCTTTTTGATTTATTGACACATGGTACTGATGTGTGTTACACATGGTACTGATATGTGTTACACATGGTATTGATATGGGAAACATATTGTATTGATATGGGTAACATATGGTATTGATATGGATAACATATGGTACAGATATGGGTAACATATGGTACAGATATGGGTAACATATGGTATTGATATGGGTAACATATGGTTTTGATATGGGTAACATATGGTATTGATATGGGTAACATATGGTACAGATATGGGTAACATATGGTAGAGATATGGGTAACATATGGTATTGATATGGGTAACATATGGTACTGATATGGGTAACATATGGTAGAGATATGGGTAACATATGGTACTGATATGGGTAACATATGGTACAGATATGGGTAACATATGGTATTGATATGTGTTACATATGGTACTGATATGGGTAACATATGGTACTGATATGGGTAACATATGGTATAGATATGGGTAACATATGGTACAGATATGGGTAACATATGGTATAGATATGGGTAACATATAGTACTGATATGTGCTACACATGGTACTGTTATGTGGTTTTGTTATGGTTAACATGTGTATTCCATATGTTATACATGTGGCAAAACCACATGTATAACATATCGTCCAAGGTTCCAAAAATCAACATTGTATCCACATTGTTATAATGTGGACAAAACCACATGGTATACATGTGGAAATGTTTGCAGGGTATTGAAGGTACAGTTATAACAGATTTATTTCTAGGTTTTAATAATATTCATATAACTTTTCCTCATAAAAAATTGACAAAATGGAGAAATGTATTTGAGAACAAAAATGAAGTCAAAATAAATATTGTTCAGCAACTCCTTATAAAAAATATAAAAGTTTATGTTAGAATAAATGGCTTAAATATTTATTATTTAATAAATACTAGTAAAGATTATTATTTCATAAATTCTAGTAAATATTATTATTTAATAAATACTACTAAATTTATTTAGAAACTTTCATAATGGGACTAAGAACAAGCATTTATAAGGTATTAAAACCAGACAATTATTTATCGTTTAATTTATAGTTAATAAAAAATTTCATCAATTTAAAATACTTATTTAACACAGGATGTTCAATAAACTTAAATTTTTGCAGTAAACCTTAGTCTGCTAGAAAATTGTCATATTTTTCGGCGAATGTGTCGTGCGGCGAATGTGTTTTCGGCGAATTGACCTAGAACCCTTTGGACCTGGTTGGGAATACTTGGTTTTGCACATACGGTGTTCATCATTTAATGGACACATTTAATAAGAATTTTCAAATTTTATCTTGTACTCAATAAAGTTGTATCATGTACTCAAAATGAATAAGTTATTTTCTGATCTGATTCTAGTCAAATTTGAATAATATTAAATAGGGAATGAAATAATGATTAATAATAATTGAAAATCTCTCTCTTCCAT
This sequence comes from Caprella mutica, assembly GCA_947561585.1. Taxonomy (NCBI): domain Eukaryota; kingdom Metazoa; phylum Arthropoda; class Malacostraca; order Amphipoda; family Caprellidae; genus Caprella; species Caprella mutica. Next base: position 58,145 of record CANNZV010003572.1, read on the forward strand.
TGTGATTCGAATATTAATGCACTGTGCTACTAATTTCAGATCTATGGCGGTAACGAGTTGATTTCAGATGGTATCTTTGACGGTAAGTACACAGTTCTGTTCAACATTGAGGAAGTAAGACCTTCTACCAAATCTCACTATGTCGTGAGTTTCGTCAACAAAAAGACCTACCGCTACGTCGCTATGAAGAAGAACTTAATTCCAGGAGCCTTCCAATTGATGGAGTTTGAAGTCTATGCTTAAATAAACGTTGCCAGAAAATGTATACAAATACATATAGTTGAGCAAATTGAACAAAATCTGCTAATAAAAAATAATAATTTGAATACTACATTCTTTACAGTTTACATAATTGAATATATTCATTGATTAAATAAAAATTCTATATCAATTCTAGCATCAAATTGCCCACATAATTAATATTATATAGGAGTTAGAACTGTAGATAGCACGCTGGAGAGTGTTATTTTTGTGTTGCTATATATAGTTAGTACATCATAGTATTTCACTTCGAATTACAAGACAAAATATGCAATATGTCTAACTTTCTCATCTTGTTAAGAATTCATAGCTACTAGTATATTGGAGGTTATTTCAATATTTACAAAATTAGGTTATTATATTCATTCGGTCAATAAAACAGATGTAATATTCACTATACAGTGTGACCGCAAAAAATGTATCCACTGCCTTGAATCTACATTATTCATCATTTCACGATAATATGCATAATAAATTGGTACCATAGATACGTAGATTAATATTAATGAATTATAAATAGTATACTTATAAGATTTTTCGATGGCAATGGATACATTTTTTGCGGACACACTGTATAATCACACTGAAGAAACTATGATCTAGCATTTGTTCGGTACATCAGAAAGAATTTAAATTAATTCATATCGAAGTAATGATATGTTTACACAGTGAAAACATTGCTGTTATATGTATTTGGTTTATCAGAAAGTTTGTATCATATAAAGTCACCTACATTGATTAACAACTAACATATTCACTGTACATTGAAATTATCAACTGACATATTCACTGTACATTGATTAACAACTGACATATTCACTGTACATTGATTAACTACTATCATATTCACTGTACATTGATTAACTACTAACATATTCACTATACATTGATTAACTACTAACATATTCACTGTACATTGATTAACTACTAACATATTCACTGTACATTGATTAACAACTGACATATTCACTGTACATTGATTAACTACTAACATATTCACTGTACATTGATTAACTACTAACATATTCACTGTACATTGATTAACTACTAACATATTCACTGTACATTGATTAAGAACTGACATATTCACTGTACATTGATTAACTACTAACATATTCACTGTACATTGATTAACTACTAACATATTCACTGTACATTGATTAACTAC